>JAAEAF010005131.1:0-55619 GCA_011037195.1 Triatoma infestans | reverse complement strand
TTATACAATTCTACCATCTAGACAAAATTAATTAGAAATCAATAGATTGCCAAAATTCCGAGTTTAATAAAAATAAGTAAACCGGAAGTGTGTTTTTTGCTGAACAGTTTTTTCAGCTTTTATGATTTTCTCCATAAAACACCGATGAATTTCATAAAATTGTTATACAAACTATAAAGTTTGTCAATTACAATTTTGAAAACTGGAGTAAGAGAAAGTTGTGTGAGTGTTTCACACCAGATTTTTTTTTAATTGTATATATTGGTAATAAAGTCTTTATCTATCTACCCAACTATACAATTTATCTTTCCCATATGTGACAATTGTAGGAGGGTCATTCAATAAGTAACGAGACAAATCGCTGTAGCTCAGAAACTGTTTGTTTAATCAATACAATTGTTTCAGTGCGTCAAATTGGCATCCTTATACTTAGTTTCTCATCAGCTGTTCGAGAGTATTTGGTAAGCATAACTTAAATGTATTCAGTTAACATTGATGAGTTCGCTCGAGCATGAACTTCTAGATTTTTAGTTGAAGAGGGTATCAAAGGTAGTGAATCTACGAAAGAATGTTGAAAGTGTACGGGAATAATTGTTTGAACCATTCGAACGTTAAACAAATGGGTAGAACAGTTTAAAAGTGGCCGTGTAAGTGTCTTTAACCAGTAACAAATGGACTACCGGTTGAAGTTGCAACTTACTCTCTCGAATCACACATAAATGCGTTAATTCAGGACAACAGGCGTATTACTGTTGAACTGATAGTTGAAGAAGTGCACGCTTTGTGTTGGAACTGTCTATAACATTATTCGGAATAAGCTGCAGTCCAAGAAAACTTATGCGAAATGGGTTCCAAGATAATTTTCGGACACCCACAAAGAAAGTGGGGTGGGAGATCCTTCCACATTCCCCCTACAGCTCCGATCTCGCCTCATCGGACTTCCATTTGTTTGGACCCCTTAAAGAGGATCTGCTTGGGAAACATTTTCATCCAATGAAGAAGTTAAAAATCAGATGCAAAAGTGGTTTCGAGATCAACCCAAAGAATTTTATGCATACATAAATCAGAAGAACGTTGGGACAAATGTATAAATGTTGTGCTGAGGACTATGTTGAAACGTATTCAAAGTTTTATATTGATTAAATAAATCGTATTTTTAGCTACAGCGATTTGTTTCTTTACTTATTGAATGACCCTCGTAGAAAACAGCCCGGCACCGCATCGGTATAAACTTTGGGCAATTAAATTTATAGAAACTACTTCCAGTTAGAAATAAAATTTGTCACGTTGGCTTTGAGAATCTGATGAGAAAAAATTGCAGAGAAAGCCATAATTCGATTTTTCTATTTTGAAAAGTTTCAAATTATTCACAAATTAAACTTACCTAATACTTATATGCGGACACGTTTTTTTAATAATAGGAATTTCACTTTTAAATTCTGGATCATAACCTCTATCTAACGCTCCTATAATTCGTTCACATGAAGTACCTGCATGACGATACTTTTTCCTTTTCAACCATTGCATTTTTCTAAATTCCATATCTTTGGGCCTTGCCAATCTTGTGATTCGATCATCAATAATTATTTCACTAGATATTTGTAAAGGCGGTTTTCTTGGTGGAGGGTCACCCAAGAATTTAGTGTACAACAGTTTCTGACAGTTTGAACAATATTTATCAAAACCTTTATGCTCTTCACAAATATGTTCTTCCTGTATTAGTAAATCTTTTCTCTCTTTTGGAGAGGTAGCTACTTTTCTATATGTTTGTACCATTGAACAAATACAATGGTCCATATTACATTTACATTTTGTTGGGAAATATTTAATTTTTTCAATTTTCCGTTTTTTTATATATGTCCTTTCTGTACTGATTGTTTGGAATGATGAAGCGGACGTTTTGTTGCAAACGGATTGTTCATTGCTTTCCATCTGCAAAACGAATAATTAACACTTGTTGAGGATAATGACCAAAAAACACAATCTTCACATTTATGTTAGATACAACATAAAGAATGATTTGGTGAGGTGCTGAAAGGAATGAGAATAACAACTTTTTTAAGCGTCCTTTATAGCAGAGATCAGGCTCTAGGAAGCGCGGTACCCCTTTGAAAAATAGTACTAATTTGAACTGTTTTCTAACATTGTAATATTTGATCTTTAGGGATTCCGCCGCAATTTTCACGAAAAAACACTTGAATTTAGGAGTTGAGACCGAGTCAGTGGTCTGCTACGTAGCAATGAGCCACTTCAGGGTTGAAGGCAATGAACCTTGGTAGATAAGAGGCGTGGCTCACCACGCTGAAGTAAACATGGTGATCGAGACGGCAGTCAATATGGCGGTCAAGATGACAGAGGAAGGAGCCACGCCCCTTCTCTACCACAAGGTTCACTGCCTTATTGGCTTTCAAGGTGTAACAACCCTGAAGAGGCACATTGCAACGTTAGATGAGTGAAACGTCGGTTTTTAGCGAAACCACTGACGCTGTCTCACAAGCCAGAAACTCAAGCGTTTTTTTTTTTTTTTTTTTTTTTTTTTTAATAAAAGATGATGTTTGATACTGTCAATCCAAGATATTTTGGTTCTATCTATTGACGTTACGGTTGCTATACAATTATAATGAGTTTCAGAAGGAGAGAAAATGGTTATATAGATAAATAAACTAGAAGTATGGGAGAACACTGTATAATCGGAAAATAGCACCACAAACTGCCTGGACTTTACACTACACTAAAATGGTAGTGAGAGGTAACGAGAAATGTTGATGACGCGTTGTGACTGCTGCATGAACTCTGCTGCAAGACTGTCCGGTAGACTTTCTCCTATGGCTGACACAGCTGTATTTAAACAGTTTCTCCCACTCTAGTCTAGCCTAAACTAGTGAGTGAGACAGTCTCTCTCTCTCTCTCTCTCTCTCTCTTTGCTTTGGATCCCTCTCTTCGGATCCTATTACAAAATTGATGTTTTTTAAATTTTGTACGTTTTTTATATAAGATCTACTAGTTCCAATTAGTTTTGTCAAGCATCAGTTAGGCACCATGTCAGTTCTTCAGGAATCGGTGAATTTGGCAGCGCCTGGAAGCAACTGGAATTCCGATTTATTGTATGTTAATTTTTCTTTTGTTGTTCAGTTTATGATTTTCTCTAAAGTCCTATCATAATTGATTATACAATTCTATCATCCCAACAAAGTTAATTAGAAATAAATAGATAGCCAAAATTCCGAGTTTCAAGAAAATTAGTAAACCGGAAGTGCGCTTTTACTGAACAGGTTTTCCAGTTTTCGACGAATTAAATTTATTAAATTTTATTAAATTTGGTGCAATAACTATAAAATTGGCCCGCAATTTTTATACTGTTCATCAGAACAGTATAAAATACACTTAAACTACATACACTCTAGACTTTAGAGACAAGGACAAACACAGTACAAAAAAAAAATTGACACGATTACAATACTTCCTCTTACTAGGAGTAAGAGAAAGTAACTAGGGTCTCTGTCCCTAGTTAATTGGCGAAAGCCAAGGGAGAAGGAAGGGATTAGCTCAGTGGTAGCGCGCAGGACTGCACGCGTAAGTTTCGGGTTCGAATCCAGCATGCTGCCCTTAGATTTTTTTCTTCCTATGAGCCTCTACAACTCACTGTTTGGTGATGGGCAGTGTTGTTTGTAGGTAGAGAATACTGCTTGGAGGCCGGCTGTGCATTGGAGAAGGCTCCGGGGAGGGGGGGTGATAAATATTTCAGGTCGCAGTACAATAATCCCCTACAACAATCTGTAATTCTAAACTATACAATCTAAACTATCTAAACTATAAATCTATACTATAAAATTATTCAATTATAATTTTGAGAACTGGAGTAAGAGAAAGTTGTGTGAGTGTTTCACACCAGATTTTTTAATTTGTGTTAATGCTGTATGTGTGTCTGTCTGTACAATACATGTGGGTGTTGCTGATCTTCACTATTACATCGATTTTCTCACAATCTTTCAAATCAAATTATGGTTTATCCCAATGTCCCAACTTAATGCCCAATATTTCCCCATATATATATATATATATAGAATACAAAAATAGCTTACCATAAAGAAATTTATCCAAATTTGTATAAATTTAGTTGTCTTCTAAAGAAACCTATAAATCTGTGCTTTTATTAGGGCAAAAACTTTTTTTTTATAACATGTTCGCTACTTTTTATGAATCCATCAGTTTTAATCAATTTTAATTATTTATTAACTTGATAATCATGTTAATTATGAATGGATTTATTTTAGAACATTAACTGGTACGGACCTGTAACTTAATTTTTAAGCAAGTTTAACTCTTAAAATTTCCTTTCTGTATTCACTTTAATATTTATCAAGTTTAACACATTTATTTTTCTTAAACTAGACGGATATTTTAAAATGTTATCGAATGAAACAACAACAAATTAAATTAAATTAACTTTCTTAGCAACACAGTTGCCTTGAATCATCTCAGTAAATTAATTTATTATTTTCCATAACTTATCTATAATTTATTTCTTCGAAAATATGACAGGGAAAGTAATTACAAGTTTCAACAGCAATAAGAGCTAGTAAAGAAATGAAATTATTGGAATATAAATATATTTTCTTGAATTATAATAATTAATAACAATAATGCGACGTAATAAAAAAGAAAATGATGAATACATAAATTAAATAAAAGTGAAAATTTGTAAACATATAACACATATATATATTTTATTATGTCCAGTAAATATGATAGTAATTCTATTGAAAGTAATCAAATTCATTGACAAACATTGATTGCTAATAATATGTAAGATGCATAAAATATAGTTTGACTAGATGTACATATATATATATTAATCAAATAAAAAAGGAAAGTGTTATCAATTCACTTTCATTACACAATGAATAGGAGACTGATTATATTTGAATTGTGATACCTCCTGGTGGGCAATATGAACAACTTTTGTATACTTACTTTTTTGCTGCGTATGATATTCATTTTTTTTTTTTTATTTGCAATTCTTAGATATATGTATTCTCGTATTCTCCATAGAAACAGGTCAAATTTTATAAACATATTAGAGTAGAATAAAAAAGTAAACATGTCTAATGTATTAATCTATAACTTTCGTTAACTTTGTTTCGCATGAAATATATTATTAATATAAGGGGAAGAAGTTTTTGATCCCAACAGTGGATTTCTCCAAGATGAATATGGAATATTATTGGAAGACAAGGAGGATATACTGAAAAGGTGGTCTCAACATTTCTCAAGGCCTGCTTAATACTAAACTAGCGGATTTGGAAAGAAGAGAAGGAATGGAGATAAATCTGGGGAATTCAGGGGAAGAGGAAAATGAAGACATTCAGGAACCATTAGAGTTAGAGGAAGTTATGGAGGCAGTGGCCAACTTAAAAAATAATAAGGTTGCAGGTGAGGATGGAGTCCCGGCCGAACTATTGAAGTATGGAGGAGAGGCTTTAAGTAGGGAAATCTACAATATAATCTGGAGTGTCTGGATGAATGAGGTAATGCCTAACTGGTGGTCGAAAAGTGGCATATACCCAGTTTTTAAAAATGGTAGTAAAATAAAGTGTGAAAACTACCGGGGGATTTCTCTCCTGGATGCAGCTTACAAGGTATTAGCCGTTTTGCTGTTGAACCGCTTGCGTAAGTGGATTAGCAAAGAGGTAGGAGAATACCAATCAGGATTTAGAGAAGGAAGATCCACTGTAGATCACATTTTCTTCATTAGGATTATGTTGGAAAAAAGCCATGTGCCATGTCATGAATATAATGCGCCCCTGCATCACTTATTTATAGATTTAAAGCAAGCTTATGATAGTTTGGACCGGGAAGAACTGCTCCGCTGGGTGTGTCATTTGGGTTTGCCAAAATATTAATAAGGCTGACATGTATGACTGTTATGCACTCAGCAAGCTGTGTGAAGGCATTAGGTTCCATATCTGAAGACTTCACAATTTCGAAAGGCTTGAGGCAAGAGGATCCATTGTTCCCGATGCTGCTTAATTTAGTACTGGAGAAGGCTATTAGGGCAATCCGTACCAATCCCGGAGGCGCCTCCGGGCGCTGGGCTGAACCAGCATCTGGCTTACGCAGACAATGTTGTTTTGTCAGCTCGAACTATACCGGCACCCTTAGGAGTTTTCGAAAAGTCCAGTAAACTTGGACTCGCTGTCAACGAAGCGAAGACAAAGTATATGCGGACCAAAAAAGAACGACCAGGAAGCAATATGTCTAGCAAACCATAAGTTTGAAGTGGTTAAAAGCTTTAGGTACTTTGGGGCTGTTATCACAGATATAAATGAAGTCAGTACAGACATAAAAGCCAGAATAACAGCCGGAAATAAATGCTACTGGTCTTTACAGAAATCCCTATTTCTGTTTAGAAATCCCAATCGCTATTTAGGGAAGCCAAGTTAATATTGTACAAGACCTTATTAAGAACGGTTGTCATCTACGTTAACAAAACCTCTGGATGCTAACTCGGGAGGATGAGCAACTTCTCAGTGTATGGGAGAGAAAGTCCACAGGAAAATATTTGGCCCGGTAAGACAGGATGGAGTATGGAGAATGAGGTCAAATCAGGAGATAAAAGAACTATATGGTGAACAGGACCTGGTTGGAGTGGTGAAATGTGGGAGGTTGAGATGGTTGGGTCACCTGGAAAGAATGGATCAGGGCAGGATACCGAGGAAGTTGTTTACTGGCCATCCGGGAAGAGGAAGAAGTAGAGGAAGACTACAAATGCGATGGCTGGATGACGTGGAACAGTACCTCAGGTTGTTAGGAGTGAGAAGTTGGAGACGGGTGGCTCGAGAGAGAGAGAGGAGGCTAGGGCCCTACATGGGCTGTAATGCCAAGAAAGAAGAAGAAGAAAAGAATCGTATAAAAGTTCATTTTTTTAGATTTTAATTGTAAATCTATATGCGACGTAAATATCCTATCTTCCACAAAAATCCTAGAATCTTGATTCAGATCGAAACGAATGAAGTTCGAAGATCTTGATTCAGATGGAACGAAAGACTTTGAAAGTTTAATTTCAGATTGAAGTGAATAAGTATCTGAATATTGCCCAAATATTTATATAGAATCTAGATTCTAGGTCTACCATTGTGCATTGACGATTAATTCACAATTTACTACCAATACTATACGAAACTAATTCTGGGCTGGCTGTCTAAATGCTCATGATTTTTTTCTTTAGTTAGTTTACTGCGACCTGAAAGATCTATTGTGCCCCCCCCCCCCGGGGCTCTCTCAGCGTACTGCCAGCCTCCTTTACCATGGAAAATTTGATTTTATGGTACAGTAACGTTAAACTTTTCTCTATAGTACCACTTCCACTGTAATGTATGGTTCTAAAACTCATAAAGTTTTAAAATCTGAAAAAATCAGTTAACCGAAAGTAAAGGTTTTCTTGAAAACAATTGTAACGATTTTTTCCCCGGAAGAATTGATTTTTAGGAAGTTTCTAGGTACCTAACGGTAGGGTTTTAATTAAACATACACTACCTTGTAGGTTTAGAATGGGTCGTGGCCATAAAAGTCACACACAGATATACTTGTACAACTCCAAACATCTAAAAGTCAAACTATATAATATTGAAACTTATCCAACATTTAGTAAGCACGTCAATCTATTCAACAGGATTTTTTGTTTTTTATGAGACAGTTAAAACATTTTGGTTTATATATTTATAGTAGCATGTGAAAGATAAGTTAAATTTACCAAACTTGCTGATAATATTTCAAGTTTGCCTCGCAATGACATAATGTTTAGTTATTTTGTTTTATGTAAATTACTTATTTTACAATGTAGTATTTTTTATATTGTAAAGTTTTTCCCTCTAAACTAGCTACTGCAACCAGTTTTAAGTGGGTTCGTATAGATAAAATACTCTAAACTTCAATAAAGAAAACACCAATTTATTGTTATACACAATAAACTACAAAAAACAACACTTAATAATAATTACTTCACAGTTTAAACCACAAAAGTTCACTTTGTTCACTTTTTATACACTTTTCACAAACTAGTTTATTTGCAACTGGAAAACTCTCTCAACTCTCTGCGGTCCCACTATTTATACCGGTGGGGAATAATCTAGAACTTCCTCGATTCTTCTAGAGAGAACTAGAGCGCCGGCAGCGTTCCCAGCGGCCACTCGGAGAACCTTAGGTACCTACCTTCTCTCCTAGATGGCACCACTGGCTGCGTTACATTGCTCTCCTCTCAGATCTGTTCGTCCCGTACAGAAATATCGCTGGTGACGTAAGGCAGTAACCGGTCCAGCTGTACGACCTTCATTTTGGATCTGGGTGTCCGTTGGATTCGGTACACCAGGTCGTTGAGCCTTGAGATGATTGTGTAAGGTCCTTCCCAATCGATTTGAAGTTTTGGGGACCTTCCCTTCTTCCGTACCGGATTATACAGCCATACCTTCTCGCCTTCCTGGAAGGTCCTTACGCTGACCCGTAGGTCGTACCGCGTTTTCATCCGGTCACTTTCTAACACCATCTTGTCGCGCACTTTCCATGGATGGTCCTCAATCTGTGGCGAAGCTCTTCTGCATAGTTGTCCACGTCCGTTTCCTCCTCTTCTGGAATGCCTGGACTAGGTAGCCGAAGTTCTCTTCCAAGCACAACGCTGGCTGGTGTGCGGCCCGTGGTCTCATGGACAGCCGAACGGTACGCCATCATTATTAGAGGTATGTGTTCGTCCCAGTCGTCCTGGCGTTCATTCACCAAAAGCCTTAAATGGCTTCCTAGAGTCTTGAAAAATCGCTCCACCATGCCGTCAGACTGAGGGTGAAGCGGCGTTGTCTTAGTCTTCCTGATGCCAAGAATCTCGCAGACCGCCTTGAACACCTGTGCCTCAAAGTTTCTCCCTTGATCGGAATGTAATTCCAGCGGAATCCCGAAAGGACTGAACAGGTTATTTACTAGAGCTTCGGCCACAGCTGATGCGTCCTGGGTTGGCAAAGCATACGCCTCCGTCCACTTGCTCAAGTAGTCCGCCGCAACTAGTATATAGCGATTTCCCCTTTTAGATTTTGGGAACGGGTAGCTGTCTTTCTTTGTGATGTCATTAAGCTTGCGGTAGTCAACACAAAATCTTGTCGATCCATCCTTCTTCTTGACCAACACACGGGAGAAGCCCAAGGGCTGCTGGAGGGTTCGATAACGCCTTGTGTCTTCATATCGTCTAACATCTGGTCAACTTCGTGTTGATTGGCCAGGGGAATCCTTCGTTGGTTGCTTGATAGGTGGATGATCGCCCGTATTGATTCGGTGTTGCACCGTCTTTGTCCTTCCAAGATCATTGTCCAGCGACAATGTTGCATCGGTGTTGCACCGTCTTGCAGCCAAGAAAACACATGTTGGAACTTCCATAGTAGCTCTTCGGGCCGGTTTCCTGTCCTCAGGATTCAAATCGGCAACTGCACTTTTTATGAACTCGTTAATTACTCTGGATTTTGGTGCCAGTTGCCTCTCAGCTAGATCTGCGCTGACAGTCTCGGAACCGGTTATCACACCTGCCTATGATCGTTCCCTTCTTCAGCTTTTGGATGAAATCCTTAATGTTCAAATGTCTAGCCGGTATTTTATTAGTTTTAGCTGAGATAAGCGTCCGGCCTACGAGAATGCCGTTGTCGAGTTGCGGAGCCGGCTCTAATACTCCCAGTAACCCTCCTGGTTTTTCCTCCAATGCGACGGCGGCTATGGCTTCACTCCGTGGCAGTAGGATAAGGTCTTCCGAGAGCATCACTTGCCTTACCACTCCATCATCTTCTTTACACATCTTTAGAACGGTCTCCTCGTTCCCTATTCGCATAGATCTCTCATCAAAATTCAGGACGACTTTATGGGCCTTCATAAAATCCATCCCCAGTATGACTGGATCCTCAATATCTGCCACAAAAACATGATGGGGGATCTTCTTACTAACAACCTCGATGGTGACCTGGGTTTCTCCCACGACATCCATGCTCTCCCCATTGGCCGTCACGATTAGATAACCTCTCGAAGGAGTTCTTAAATTCCACTTCGGTAGGAAACCTTTACTGACGATAGTGTGGGTGGCTCCGGTGTCTAGGACCATCTGGCAGGCTTTCCCCGCAACCTTTCCTTCCAGTAATAGGCCATTGTCGTCGCATTTCACCACTGGCTGCGTTACAATATTATTTATACCTCATTAATCTGCTCCATTTTGTGTTGCTATATTTGTTTTTTCTATCGAAATTTGCATTTCATAAATCATTTGAAGGACCCAACGGTAAAAATAAAATTTGATTCATAATTATTTTACATGTGTACATTCTTATTAATAAGATTTAATGACAACTTTTAATGAATAAATTTACTTTTTAGATGAATGTGAGGTATTATTGCATGCGACTGAAACATCTATTTGTGCTCCCCCCCCCCCCCCGGAGCCTTTTCAGTTCACTGCCGCTTCCGTACATTGTTTCCCAGCTGCAGACAACATTGCCCATCACCGACAGTGAGCTGTAGAGGTTCCTAGGAAGAGAAAATCTAAGGGCAGCATGCTGGACTCGAACCCGAGATCTCCGCGTTGCTACTCCAGCGCGCTATCACTGAGCTAATCCCTTCCTTCTCCCTTCGCTAACGCCAATTATCTAGGGACGGAGACCCTAACTCGTGTACTGTGTTTATCCTTATCTGTAAAGGATACAGTGTATAATGGATGTGAGAAGAAGAGAGAAGTAGAGAGAATGGATTTTAGAGAAATAAACTAGTTGATGTGCTGACCACTGTATAATGGACGGAACACACAAACTGTAAGGGGCTTTGCAGTAAATATTAGTATTGCCAATGAAATGTCGTGACAATGAAAATTCCCTCGCACTCTCTGAAAAATCCCTTTTTTAGCATAAAAATCCATACAGACTTAGATTCTTAGGAATTTTGATATGATATAAATTCCTTTTTTAAATAACATTTTACTACAAAAATTATTTACCTTAATAAAGATCATGCTAGTAACCAACATGGTTTATCACTGCTATAAACTTCTTCGATATCATCCTTTTCTTTTCTGGAGGTGTGATCTGGAAATCTTATTTATACATTCTGTCATTAAACAATTTCAGCATTTGGTCCGCCACTGGATAATCGCTGAATTTTCTTGAATTCTTCATATCCAATTTTATGCGAATGAGAGCTGTCATAGCTCCAGAATTAATCGTTTTTTGTTTTTGTTTTGATATCATTAACCATGGAGAAAATTCTCTCTACATCAGCATTCGAACATTAACTTACACCAGGTGACTATGTTTTACTCATGCTCATATTCAAACAGGGATGTTCAATTAAAAAAACAATTGAATTAAAAAAAATTAATTTGTGCAGTTAAAGTACGGTGAATATTCCCTAAGTTTTACACATTTTCAAAGAAAAATCCCTCAATCCCTTTAGTACCTTAAATCTCCCTACAAGAGGGATTTCCCCTAAACCTGGCAACACTGAGTAAGATAGAAGTTAGGTAGCGAGAGTATAATAAAGAGACAGACTGGCTGAGTAAATAAGAAGGTAGTAAATAGGTTGCTGACTGGATACTGTTGTAAAACTGTGGCCTATCTGTTCTGCTGTATCTTTATTTATATGAATCGAACTCTCCCTTCCTAGTCTGGCCTAGGTGCGGAGTCTAACTAACGTTTGATTCATTTAATGACTGCTTCTTCACTCTTCGATCTTATGAATCTTTAATGATTCGGATCCCATTACTTGTATATGTTGTTTAAGTGTATTGTATACTGTTCTGACCCGTGGGGTCGCAATTACTCCCCAAGTAATTGCATGCAAAAGATACCCCTTGCGGGCATAAATTATGTTTACAAATGATATCGTCGCTTTACCCCTAATTTTCTCGTAAGAAATTCTAATGATTTTTCCTTTAAATTTGGGTATACTAACTGGGAAATTATAAACTTAACAGTTTTATGTGAGGGGACTATACAATCTGGGGACATTAGATTTTGAATTATGTGCCAGGACAACTAAAGTATTAAATGCAATTAGAGGAAGTCGTGAAAAGTGTTCCACCCTAGGTTTTTTTAAATAATTATTGTATAATTCAGGTTATATGAAATTAAAAAAAAAAAAAAATTGAAATAAACCAATACGAATGGATCTTGTATATTATTTTTTCTGATGTTCATAAAACACTCTTATTAATAAACGTTTTAATGTTTAATCAGATTAGAAGAAATTTATGAAATGATAATATTTATCTATCAGTTGTTTATTGAGATATTTCTTTGGTTTATGATCATTGTTTAAAATAAAGTAATAAATAAAGTTTAACCACTAGACTAATGGAAATACTATATAAGAAATTTTATTACAATCTTAATCTTGCTATTTTCATTTTATTATGGCTACTTCATCAGTTATTAATTGTGTTGCATTACTATTCCGTGTTTTTGTTGTTGATAAGTTTTAAGTATTATGCCCCCTTTTAATGCCAGCATGAGGATATTCTCCGGCTAAAGCACCCCTTTCCTGGACTATTTCTATTATACCATACAATGGAGATTTTATAGCGAAGATATTGGAGAATATTTAAGAGAAAAATTTTTACTTTTACCTGCGAGGGTTGTCGGAAATAGTGTTTGAGGAGAGCTGAAGTATTAAAGAATTAGGATGAGCAATTGTGGTGGAATGGAAATTAAGGAAACGAATTTTGGCTAGATGATTAACGAAAGGAGTGTTTAGATCAGTATGTTTGGTGACGTTAGCAACGTAATTAGGGTGCATTGATAATTTTTCGAAGGATTTATGATAAAAGTGACTGATTATGATGGGAATTGGGACGCTTGGTTGTTCCCCATATTTCTATGAGACCATACTGGTCCAGTAGGTTAGGTAGATAAGTCTTTTATTTTGTAATGAGACTTTGGATCGTCTGTCTATAAGTATTGAGAGTTGTCTGAACCGTCTACTTAGTTCAAGTCGTTTGAGTCTAGTGTGCGTATTCCACGTCTGTCCTTTGTCTAGCTGGAAACCCAGATAACGTACGTTGTTTATGGGAGAGATTAGTTTAGTTAATGTGGATCGTTGGAAGGAATTTTCTACTCCTGTATAAATAGATGTATTTACTTTCATTTGAATTGAATTTTATTTTCCATTTTAGAAGCCAAGGTTCCAGTTGTAGAATATGTTCTTGTGGAAACTGATAAGCAATCAGAGGTCGAAGTTTGGGAAAGGGATTCGCAGGATCATCTGCGATAGTATTTATATAGTATGGTATTTGGGAGTTACACTAACCATGCTGACTAACCTGGAAATAATTGTCGAATAGGTAGGATTTTAGTATGTAATAAGGGGAAAGAAATTCTTCAAGTTTAAAAACAAGCCTTCATGCTATACTCCACTCGAATGCTTGAGCGATGTCAAATAACGCATTCGGGTAATAATATTACCGCTCAAGGAAGAAACGATGGCATTCACAACGCGAAGAATAAACGGCAAAATACAAATTGGCAGACTTACATAGGATCTTGGATTTCCGCCTAATTCTATTTTGCCTTTTTACTTTCTCTTACACCTACTAAGAGGAAGTATTGTAATCGTGTAAAATTTTCGATATCGAGTTTTCACCGGAAATCCGTTTTGAGGTCCCCTGAATCCAAAAAAGTGGTTTTTAGCAAATGGTCGGTGTGTGTGTGTGTGTGTGTGTGTGTGTTGTGTGTGTGTTGTTTTTTTGTCCCTCAGAAGTAAACCTAATGAGGGAAAATTTATTTTCCACAGGCTCCAATACATTATTACATGTGCTATAACAAAATATCTAATTTCAGTTGATAACTTCGTTTGTTACTTAAACTTGTGTGTGTGTATATGTGTATGTGGACAGCATAGGTCAAAAACGAGAAACCGTAGAAAGTTTAAACTTGATATTCCGTTTAGGTATCACTATGGGATCTGACAGTACGTTATCTGTCAAAATTCCTCAACGGAAAGTATCACTTAACTAGTTGGTTTTTTACGTTTTTGTAATTTTCTCAAAAAAGGCTCCGACGATTTTCATGAAACATAGTATATCAACTACACATACAAACAACTACAACTTTTATTTGAAACATTTTTATCATTTTCATTTTCATTTTTATCTGAAAAATTCATTTAAGTGCACTTTTGGGGGAGGGGTAGGGCTAGGTTTTTATCTAAAGTGCTATTTCAGTTTATCAGGCAATTCTGTCATCTAAATAATGTTAATTAGATGTATGTTTACGAAATTCCGAGTTTGAAAAAATCGGATGACCGGAAGTTCGTTTACGTTACCACTTCACTAAATAATTTTTTCACTTTTTTGCTATTTTCTCAAAAATGGCTCTAACGATTTTTTTGAAACTTCTTATATAAACTAAACATACAAAGATCTATAACTTTTATTTGAAACATTTCTCAGGGAAAATTTCTTTAAGGGCATTTTTAGGGGAGGGGTGGGGTTATGTTTTCTCTGAAGTGCTATCATAATTGATAAAGTATAATTGGATGTGATAGATTATACAATTCTATCACCCAAACAAACTTAATTAGAAATAAATAGATGGCCGAAATTCTGAGTTTCAAGAAAATTAGTAAACCGGAAGTGCGCTTTTACTGAACAGTTTTTTCAGTTTTCGATGAATTTCGTTAAATTTGATACAAAAACTGTAAAATTTGTCAATTTTGAGAACTGGAAGGGACTGTGTTGAGAAAGATGTGTGACTGTTTTTGTAACAGATTTTTTTTTTTTTAGTTTTTCACAATTATCTCGAAAACGGGTTTAAACATTTTCTTTGAATTTTCCATACATGCAACACAAACAGTGTACTATCACTTTTATTTGAAATATTTTTCCAGGAAATTGATTTTTGTACGAGTTGGGGGATAGGAAGATTTTCCACTAAACTACCACTTCAATAATTCTAAGAATGGGAGACATCTGCATTAAAGTACTCCCATTGATTTCATTAAACAAGAACTGTCGGAACTCGGACATGTGGCCCGCAACATCACTCCGGTGATTCATCCAATCACTAAACAGACACGGCCTCTTTTCTTCGTTGGTTTTGAACCTAACAGTAATAACAAAGAAATATTTGACATAGAGCTACTGTGCTACACGAAAATTAAAATAGAAGAACCACATAAGCAGCGCGTCATAGTACAGTGCAAGAGATGCCAGGAATATGGCCACACAAAAAGTTATTGTCAACACCGACCACGTTGTGTCAAATGTGCCGGAGATCATCTTACACAAGTCTGCAGTGAACCAAGTTCAACCCCACCCACTTGTGCATTATGTAATTACCAACAGAGTGCTGGCTATAAAGGGTGCATAGTTTATAGAGAACTACAACGCTCCAGAAAAAGACCGCCAGTGTACAATCAGACGTCTGCAATCAACAGAGCCAATGAAGAAAACACTGCCAGTCAACAACCTACAGCGTCTTCAAGATATATCCCAACATCACCGCACCAAGACACCCTAGCAGCCAACAACAATCATCTGACCTATGCCCGGATGGTCGCGGGGACGCCGCCGCCTCAGAGACTCCTTCAAACTTCCACATCTGATGTCGCTAATGTATTAAACTCTTTCCTCTCAGATTTCAAAATCCTCCTTACACCGCTCATAACACTCCTCACCACAGTAGTCAACACTTCACTTCCTCGCCTTACTCCTTAATGCCTCTCACACAATTCTCTCTCACCATACTGTTATGGAATGCGAACGAACTGACTAACCACAGACAAGAATTAAATATCCTACTACATGAAAGACGAATCGACATTGCCCTCATAACAAAGACACACTTCACAGAAAAAACACGCTTCTTTATCACTGACCGCACTGATCTTCCTGATGGTACTGCACATGGCGGTTCCGCTATCCTTATAAGAAATTCTTTAACTCATTTCCTTATTCCAAGCAATGCTACTTACTCTTTACAACCCACTCTTATCTCTCTTCAAAGTGAACCCTTTAATTATACCATAGCTGCAGTATATTGCCCTCCAAACCAAACAATATATCAAAATCAATTTTTATCCTTCTTTCAATCTTTAGGCTCCCGATTCATAAGCGGTGGTGATTACAACGCGAAACACCCTCGCTGGGGAAGTCGAGTGGCGAACCCAAGAGGCGTGTCCTTTATAATGCTCTCTCTCAAACTAACTTCTCCTATATCTCTCCTTCTCAACCAACCTACTGGCCTGCTGCTTTAAACAAACGTCCTGACCTTCTTGACTTTTTCATCTGCTCTAACATTTCATCCCTCCATACCGACGCATTTACCTTAGATGACCTATCATCTGACCACAGTCCAGTTATGCTTACAATAGACATACACCCTAAACGCTCCCCTTCCAGGCCAACACTAATCAACGGACCGATTGACTGGGACTCCTTTAGGGATTTACTCGAACAGAAAATTAATCTTAAAACGTCCCTCAAAACACCTCAACAACTAGACGATGCAGTCTACAACTTTACAACTGCTATACAACAAAGTATAAGGCAAGCGACGACAAACTGTACAACTACACGAACTGGACGAATACCATACAACCTTCCTCTTTACATAAGATCTCTTATAACTCAAAAACGACAAGCTAGGTCTCTTTGGCAACGTACAAGATACCCCTCTCATAAACAACAATTTAATCAACTTACAAGAAAACTTAAAAACGAACTCCACAAATACTACAATAATCAATATGTCCAATATACAAAATCACTGACCACTGACGACAACTCACTTTGGACGGCAACTAGATGAATTTTAAAATTCCAACATACCTCTTTACCTCTTCGTTCTACTGACGGTGCTTGGGCCAAATCAGCCCAAGAAAAAGCAGAATTATTTGCAGCCCACCTTTCCTCTGTCTTCATCCCACATCCTGACATTTACGACTTACAACACATTACAGAAGTTAACACAGTGGACGCACCTTTACCTCTCTCTCTTCCCCCTAAAGCATTTAACCCCACTCAAGTCAAACAGACCATTAACAACGTTCCTAAAAATAAGAGCCCAGGATACGATCTAATAACAGCCTAAGTTCTTCACCAATTACCTAAAAAAGCTATAGTCTTCCTTACTACCATATATAATTCAATACTACGAACTACATATTATACCATTATTTGGAAATTTTCTGGTATTAAAATGATACCTAAACCCAAAAAGCCAACTCATCAGCCTTTTTCCTACCGTCCTATTAGCCTCCTTCCGATCCTAGGGAAAATATTTGAGAGACTCCTTCTTTCGCGTCTTCTAGAAATTGTAGAGACTCTGAAAGTACTACCAAACCACCAATTTGGTTTCCGCAGCCGTCACTCTACAATACAGCAGGCTCATCGAGTAGTAGACACCATCGCTTGAACACAAGGAGTTTTGCGATGGAGTGTTCTTAGACATTTCACAGGCCTTCGATCGTGTGTGGCACGAAAGTCTTCTATTAAAACTCAGGCGAATTCTACCTAGCACTTATTACCTCATTCTCAAATCCTATCTTTCCGAACGCTTCTTCCAGATAATTGAAGTCACTTCCGAATCCTCTATACATCCTATTCTTACTGGAGTACCTCAAGGCAGTGTCTTAGCCCCACTACTTTATTCAGTCTATACATCCTACTTACCTACACTTCCCTCTACTTCTATATACACCTTTGCTGACGACACTGCAATTCTCTCC
This sequence comes from Triatoma infestans, assembly GCA_011037195.1. NCBI lineage: Eukaryota > Metazoa > Arthropoda > Insecta > Hemiptera > Reduviidae > Triatoma > Triatoma infestans. The sequence continues at coordinate 37,886 of JAAEAF010005131.1, read as the reverse complement.
ACACATAGTGATCCCACGCTCTCTGCCCGCTCTCTACAATCACATCTACATTCACCAGAACCTTGGCTGCAAAAATGGCGAATAAAAATTAATCCATATAAATCAAAATACATAGTCTTTACAATGAAACGGAAAACTCTTGCCCCTGTCTACTTATATAATTCTCCTATTCCTTCAGCCGACCATCTGCGGTACATGGGACTATACCTCGACAAGAGACTCACCTGGAATCCTCATACACGACTTAACCGAATAGAATTAAACAAAAGATATAAGCTTCTAGCCAGACTACTTGATCACCGGTCAAAACTAACACTTCATAATAAAAGACGACTGTATCTATCCCTCCTAGCACCTACATGGACTTACGGACTTGAAGTTTACGGTTCAGCTATACGATCTAATATCAACCGATTACAAACTCTTCAATCTGAAATCCTCCGCCGCATGTAAACGCTCCATTCTATGTCAGTAACCTAACTATAAAGATCTCAAAATTCCTTTTATATCCGAACTTACTAAAACACGTTACAATAGATTTCACAAAAACTTATCAACACATCCTAATCCATTAGCAGCTAACTTATCCTCAACCACACTTCCTTCCAACCCCCGAAGGCGACTGAGGCGTCGTTGGCCTCGCGATCACCTTGTTGACTAATGGAGATCATCACTGGATGATCACCATTCAAGCCCTTCACGCCATTTACCACCCTTACCATATTTACTTATTGTACCATTTTGTACAGTTGTAAATGACAAATAAAAAGTTGAAAAAAAAAAATACATTAGCAATATTACTAATAAAATTGATTAACTGGAAGTATACGTCTTTAAGAATTTGTTTTTGAATATTATGGAATTTTGCTCGTCAACGACTATAACGATTTCCCTGCCAATGGTAAAAGTCCTTACTTTTATTAGACCACATTTTTCTGGTAGAATTGATTTTAGGATTTACGAGGGGGAATCGGTGACAATAGATTCATAAAAATATTATTAGGTCAGTAATAGGCCTCTGTGTTGTTCTGAATTACAATGTAATCAGTTGAAAATATTCACCTACTAACTGAACACTTATCCTCATAAACTCTTATAAAAAATATTATATTGTGTTAATTTATAATAAGAGACTGTTGTGTGTGTTTTACGTCACATTTTTTATTTTATTTTATTTTGTATGTTGGTACCGTACGTAATAAGAAATATTTAATTTTCATTTAAGCCTAACGTCTCAAATACGTAACAGGACGCACTTAAAAATCAATATTCCTAGAAAAAATGTATCAAAAAGTCAGAGCTTTTACATTAATGTAATTAGTATAAAAAGAATTAAAGACAAGTGATGCAATATTTTAGAGAAAATCTAAAGTGTGAGAGGGCGAAGAAATATGATTAGATTTGGGAAACGGAAAGAGACTTTTATATTTATCTTTTATTTTAGTGGGAAATACATGGTTGCACATTACTTGTTGTTTAGTCATAGACATTTTGCAACATTGATTTTATATTTCATTCTATTTGAGTATATCTTGGGACATGTTTTCATCTTTTAAGAGTATAAATAGAGTTATTTCATATTCGTTTTTACTTTCTCTTATTCTTATTAGTAAGAAGAAGTATACGTAATCGTGTCAAATTTTCGATATTGAGTTATCATCGGAAATACACGAGTTCAGGTATGTATTTATAAAGTGCTATTTCCCATTTTACTATACAATTCTATCATCTAAATAATATTAATTAGAAAATTAAATATGTTGTTAAAAATTCCGAAATTGGCAGAAAATTGGTTGACCGGAAGTGAGGTTTTTACTGAACTGTTTTTCTTTTTCCAGTTTTCTGCGTTTTTCACTTCCATAAAAACATGGACGGATTTCTTTAAATTTGATCTATTAACTATGAGTTCGGCAAGTTTGGTTTGAAACCTTTTTTCCTAGAAAGTTAATTTAAAGAAATTTACGGGGGGGGGGAATTATGCTTCCTCAAACAAGACCATTTTATTAAATTTATATTCTACCATTGATATAAAATTGAAGACCAGTAAACATTTAGTACAAATTATAAGTTTGAAGAGAATTTATCAATAATAATTCTGTGTGTAAAGTGCAGTAAGAGAAAGTCGGGTGAGTGCTTTATACCGGACTTTTTTTTTCCAACTTAGAATGTATGTTGGGAATGTATAGATAGAAATGTAGAAAATACATGTTTTGAGACCCCCCCCACAAATGGAAAAAAATCTTTTTAACGAATGATAACGTGTGTTTGTGAAGATAAACAAAAAATTGCAAGAATTACAAACTTTGATAGTCGGTAGTGGTTCTACCATCCTATCTGTCCTAAAGAGGGAGGAACAATAGCGCTAAACTTTCTTCCACCACCTATATAATATGAATATATACATTAAAAGTATTGATAGAATTTCAAATTTGAAGAAAATTGGTAAACCGGAAGTATGGTCTTTACAGAATAATTTTTTTCAGTCTTTGCAATTAACTCGAAAACTACTGACCGGAAGTGAGGTTTTTAGTACAAATTATAAGTTTGAAGAGAACTTATACTTTATACTTATACTTTATACTTTAACTTTTATACTTATTTATATTTAAAAATAGAATGCCTAACTGCACATATATAAACGTATTACTTTTATGCTCCGAAAAACAATGTAACTACATTAAAATGATTACCTGAGCCAAGGTGAAATTTTAATGCAAATTAGCGTTATATCCTCAAACACGTTTATACACATCAAAATCTTATTATATCTAATGCCGCAAAATCCACAAAAATTAATTTATTGTTTTATAAAGGAGGGGTTGTTTTCGATTTCCTTTTATAAGTATAGTGATAATGATAAGTTACCAAAGCCCATTCTATAAGGGAGAAGCAAGCGGCGCTCTGTAAACCCAAGGGCATTCTCTCGTCTATCTGAAATTCTTCTTTCTGACAGATAACTTTCAGTACAAGACTAAAGATCGGCATTTAATCATGACAATGCTGAGGTGTATTCCAAGGCAGCATTCTGAGTCTCACCATTTATGCATTATTCACTGCAGACATTCAGATTTATCTTGTACTATCATATTTACCTATACCTATCTCAGTGATTCTGCTGGATCTTTCTAATAATCAAAATAATTGTAATTTCCCAAGATATCTTTTCTTATTAGAAAAATCGTTTAAAAATGAATCATCAAGATTAATAGTATTAAAAACGATCATAAACTTCGCTTTTAACCTCTACACTTATTTTTAAGCCTAATACTAAAGCCTAATCCTCATATTAGTTATCACGCTTGTCCTCACTCTTTTTGGATATACATCCCTGACATTAAAATGCAGACCTAAACATTCAATTGTGTGAAACTGAATTTGCTCTGTGCAAGTCTGTGTTATCACGCTGTCTGACAAACGCATCCTGAAGATGGGCGAACGCCCGAAATCGGTCGATGACCACAAAATGAAGCGGGCTATCATGGAAAATGTCTCTGATGTAATCATTTTACTTTGTATCCCCTACAAAGTATAAAGATCAACTAGTATGTATCCCCAAACCATATAAATTTATGTTAGACCCTCTGAAAAATGTCCTTGTTAAAAGAATATACGTCAATTTTTCAACGTATTCAATTTTTCTCTTGTATTAACTTATAATAAGAGAAAGTCGGTTTGAGTGTTTCACGCCAGATTTTTTAATGTTGAAATACGTAGATTTGATTTAGTCTGACCAAATCTCGTTCATTCATTCGTTATTAGGCGAACTTGACCAATGGGTATTCAATATATTCTTCTCAAATATTCAATATCATTTATCGAGAAATGCTTAAAAAAAAAACAGGAAATTTCAATGGAACTTCTAGAGGATCCGGATACTAGAAAAATCTCGCCATACGGCAGATACGACATATTTTGAATTTGATATTTAATACTTCCGTGGCCGTTTTCATGAAAATAAATTTTATTTTTCCGGATTGAAACTGCATCTCAGTGATTTGTTAGAAACCGACGTTATCACTTATATTGCAAAAAAATACGTTCATAGTGTTTTTCATACTTTGTATTTTTCTCAAGGGAAAAAGTTCTTAAATAATTACTTTCAAATTACATATTTTTAAACTTTTTTAACTTTATCTTACACCTAGTAAGAGGAAGTATTGTAAGATTGTCAAATTATCGATATCGAGTTTTCACCGGAAATATCGATTTTAAGATCCCCTCAGTCAAAAAAAAGTGGTTTTCAGCAAATAGTCAGTGTGTGTGCGTGGACGTATGTATGTGAACAGCATAGATCAAAAATGAAAAACCGCTGAAAGTTCAAAAGTTAATATCCCGTTTGGGGTCCGTCAGCACGTTATCTGTCAAAATTCCTCAACCAGAAGAACCACTTTACTGAATTTTTTTTTTTCACTTTTTTACAATTTTCTCAAAAATTGCTCCAACAATTTTCTTTAAACTTGATATGTCAACATACAAAGAGCATACACATATACATACAAAGAGCTACAATTTTATTTGTAGCATTTCTCCGAGAATATGCATTTAAAGCCACTTTTGGGGGAGAGGTGAGGTTAGGTTGTCCTCTAAAGTGCTACTTCAGTTTATTACACAATTCTATCATCTAAATAATATTAATTAGAATTAAATATGTAGCTGAAATGCCGAGTTTGAAGAAAATCAAATGGCCGGAAGTGCGTTTTTACTGGAAAGTATTTTCCAATGTTTTGCTATTTTTCTAAAACGGCTCCAAGGATTTTCTTTAAACTAATTATGTGAACTACACATAGGAAGAGCTACATCTTTTGTTTGAAACATTTCTGCGGGTAAACTCATTTAAGGGGGATTTTGGCGATGGGGTCGGATTATATTTGCCTGTAAAATGCTATCATAGTTGATTATACAATTCTACCTTCTAGACAAAATTAATTAGAAATAAATAGATGGCCAAAATTCCGAGTTTCAAGAAAATTAGTAAACCGGAAGGGTGTTTTTTTACTGAACAGTTTTGCAATTTTCTCCATAAAAACACCGACTAATTTCATTAAATTTGGTATACTAACTATAAACTTTACAATTTTGAAAACTCGAGTAAGGAGAAAGTTGTGTGAGTGTTTCACACCTGAGTTTTTATTTAAAGAAAAATAATCAAAAAGAAATTAGGAAAGGAAAATAATAATGCCAAAATAACAAGAATGTCTTAACAACAAAAAAATAAATTAAGAACATGGCGAATAACACGTGGAGGATGTGAAATGTTTAGGTTTATATAGCTAAAAGTGTAGAGGTTAGATTGTATAGCAGTTTAGTGGAGGGGAATGGTTGGGTTGGTGTACAGTGGGCAGGGGTGAAAATGTTCCGGTGTTAGAGCGAGCGTCAGCGGTGAGAATAGGCGGGAAGGGTGGGGGGAAATTGTGATGGTTTTTGGGTGGTTTGAGTGAGTGGAGAGGCGCAGCATGAATTCGGTTGGGACCGGTGTCTCGTGGTGTGGTAGGAGTGGGAAGTCAGAGTGTGAAATGGGGGAGGGTGTCTAGACCGTATCGACCGGCTTGGAGGACCGCCGTACCGAGAGATCTTGGGCGGGGGTGGACAAAGAAAACTGGGCGGCCGCCCTAGATTTGGAAATAGGTCACAACCACGTGCGCCTCACGCTCTCTCTCTTTCACCATCTTTATGTTCCTTCTTCCGCTATTCCACACTCCACTTCCACTACACTACTACATCGTCATCATCATCATCATCTACCCACACACACACACACACACACACAAACGTACAAAGCTGTGATAGACAAATATAACACCAAGCTTAATATACACAACACAGGTCTCAAAACACACATACTGAAGAACAGAAATGTTTCCTAGTATCCTCTTACTGTCTCACTCTAGCCCAGAGTCAAAGGTTGAGCGTTGCAGACCTGTTGCCAAGATACCTAAGACACTTCCAATATGCGCCGCAAGCTACTTAGTTTTCTATATAGAAGGTACTTTACAAATCACTGCCTACAGTAAAACTTATTTTTACTTAAATCAGTTCTTTTATATTCTTTTGTTTTTATTCTTGTTTTATTTATTTATTTTCCATAAAATTCTTAAATTTATAAAACATAAAAACAACATATAATTAATATTTTCTTTGAATTTTGATTAAGCGCCTTAATCAAAAATTCTCTCCAGTTATGCAGATGATTATTCTCCACCCCTCTTGTACACAGTAGGATCGTTTTTCTTTCTTAATGTTTCATTACATCAAATTTTGATGCACCACACATATGTCAGATACGGTAAACTTGAATTTGAAGTTTTATAGTTCCGTGGGCATTTTCATGAAGAAAAAAAAAAACACTTGATTTTTCCCGGATTGAGAATGCGTTAGTGATTTATTAGAAACCGACGTTTTCCACGATATTGCAGTGAGCTTCTTCATTCTTCATGTGTTCATACTTGAATTTTCTCAAAGGAAAGTTGTTGAGTCATTATTTATTATATATGATATACTTTCTGTTATCAACAGTTTTTAGAGAAAGTAAAAAAAAAGAAATTTTGGCTGCTGGTAAGAGGGAAGTATTGCAAATTGAGTCAAAATTTTTCGAGATCACGTTACAATTAGGGGTCGTACTTACGTAAGGTTTTGGTCGTCAAAAGCGATCAATCGGAAGTAATTGTCTCTTTACAGAAAGGACTTTTTTCAATGGAAATGGATACAACGATTTTATTTCAACTTGGAATACCATAAAATTTGAAGCATTTTTTCCCCCGGAAAATTAGAAATCTTTTGCTTTTGCATTCCAAATTTGCCCTCTGAAAAAATCTTTTAATCCAGGGATAACCAATCTTGTTTTTACATATTGGCTGCTTTTTTTTTTTGGAACTACATTTTATCTTAGCAAAAAAAAATCGACCATCAGAGGCATTTTCCGTGGTAGCCTGCTTCATTTTGTGGTCATCGACCGGTTTCGGGCGTTCGCCCATCTTCAGGATGCGTTTTTTAGACAGTGTGCCAACACAGACTCGTACAGAGACTTAGTTTCACACTAACTCCAGCTCTGCGGAACCAACCACCACAACAACAAAAAATCGAATTACAAAATCGATAAGAAAATATAGTGAATGCATTTTAACCCAGATATTTTTACAAAATCGAATAAAGTCAAATTACAAAACCGAATATGAAAACTTAATATTTATTATACATAAAAAAAACTGGTGTGAAACACTCACACAACTTGCTCTTACTCCAGTTCTCAAATTATAATTGACGAATTTTATAATTTGTGTCCCAAATTTAATGAAATTCGTCGAAAACCGAAAAAACTGTCCAGTAAAAGCGCACTTCCGGTTTACTAATTTCTTGGAACTCGGAATTTTGGCCATCTATTTATTTCTAATTAATTTTGTTTGGATGATAGAATTGTATAATCAACTATGATAGCACTTCAGAGAAAATCACAACCCCACCCCTCCTCCAAAAGTGCCCTTAAATGAATTTTTCTAAAGAAATGTTTCAAATAAAAGTTGTAGATCATTGTATGTTTAGTTTATATACGAAGTTTCAAAGAAATCGTCAGAGGCATTTTTGAGAAAATCGCGAAAAGTGAAAAAATCATTTAATAAAGTGGTAATGTAAAAGCACTTCCGTTTTTTGAAACTCGGAATTTCAACAACATATTCAATTCTAATTAACATTATTTAGGTGATAAAATTGTTTGATAAACTGAAACAACACTTTAGATGAAAACCTAACCCTACCCCTCCCCTATAATTGCCCTTAAATGAATTTTCCCAGAGAAACATTTCAAATAAAGGTGGTAGCTCTTTGTATGTCTAGTTCATATAGCAAGTCTAAGGAAAATCGTCGGAGTCATTTTTGAGTAAAAACAAAAAAAATAAAAAAACAAGTAAAGTGGTATTTCCGGTTGAGGAATTTGGCAGATGACTCACTGTTAGATGCCTAAACGGAATATCAAGTTTCAGCTTTCTGCGGTTTTTCGTTTTTAAGCTATGCTGTACACATTCTCACACACACACAGACTATTTGCTAAAAACTACTTTTTTGGACTCAGAGGACCTCAAAACGGATATTTCCGGTGAACTCGATATTAAAAATTTGACACGATTACAATACTTCCTCTTACTAGGAGTAAGAGAAAGTAATATGGAGCGATCAAATACAAATCTAACCTTGGAACAGGTCTCTAGAGTTTGAAATTTACTTCAACAAAGAAAGCAAGAAGAATGTTGAAAACGACTTATGATGCTAAAGTTGGATTAAAAACCCTCTTATAAAATATGCTACAGGGAAGACCTAAAACGGAGTTATAAAACCTCATCTAACGGATTGAGTCTCTAACGTCATCTAACGGATATAAAAAAAAAAACCTCCGGTTAATATGCAATTGAAACATATATCCCTAGTTTACTATGCATAACTCCCCGTTGACAATCCGATTTCGATAGATATTCTTTCTTAACGGTGATGGTCAACGGTCATCGTAAACTTGGCTATGCAACCGTAAACCTGGCATTATAAAAATTAAGTCATTATTATTATTATCATCAATAATTCTACTACTAAAAAAAAAAAGTTGAAGCAAAGTTAAGTCAATTTAAGGACATTTCCGACATGTACTCTTTCCACACTTTTTTTTTGAATATCTAAGTTTCACTTCCGCTTAAATGTTTTTATCACTTGATTACTTTCATGGTTTTTTTTACTTTCTTTATCGCAAACAAGAGGAAGTATTTGTGATCGTGTCAATTTTTTCCAAATTGAATTTTTGCCTGAAAAACCATTTTGAAGTTTTCTTATATACGAAAGAAAAGTGTTTTAAGCAATTTATCTGTGTATGTGTGTTTTTTTTTTTTAGAACAAAACCTCAAAAGCCGAAAAATATCAAAACTTGATATTCCATTTGGATGAAATACTAAAGATTTCGACAGAAATTCCTTAAGCAGAATTCTTAGGATTCGGTATGATAAAGAAATAACTAGGTCCCTATTTTCATAAATTACTAGTTCTGCCTTGTTGAATTGAGTGTTGAATTGTAAACAAAATTAACTTCTCATTTGTTTGTAAAGTGGTAGACTGACACCTCTCGGGGAAATTCGATCTGTTAAAGAAATCTCAATTTCTTCTAGACGACAGACACGAGATGAAAAATCTGGTGTAAGATTTTTATCAAGAAAATCAAAATATCATTTTACTCAAATCCATTATGGAAATGAGCAGCATGAAAGTTATGAGAAAATAATTTAAAACTAAAAATACATTGGCTTTTATTTCCATTTTAATTTAAATATATAGAGGAACTATTGTAACGAGCATAGAATTGTGCTATGTTAAATTTTAAGGAAGGAAAGTTTTTAAATTCGTTTTTATTTTTATCGATTATTTTAAAAAAAATGTAGAACAAAGTTTCGGTCAAAATCCGGCAACTGTACCGGTTGTTTTTTTTTATTCTTCAATTGGCGACGACAATTTTCTTTAAAATCTTGTAGGCCTAAACATTTTTATCTCACGAATTTTCAAAGAAAATAAATATTTGGGGATTCAGGATGATGGAGAGCTGTTAAGTTCTTCTAAAAGGGCCACCTTAGCGAAATTTACATTTCTACTGTTCCATATTATATGAAAGATCCATTAACTAAGTACCTTGGCACCTTGGATCTGCTACTGTTAAGTACCTCGACTAATAATTGGCATATTGTTGTGACTCCTTGAGGGAATGGAAGAAGGCGGAACTATTCCCGAAAGCAAACCAGCCAACTTCCTCCCAAAAAATAGATACACTGGGACTCTACCGTCATCACTGCGAATCCTCGAACCTTTCCTCAACTCGTGAGTGCGGAAACAGAACTCCATTTTGTAGACGGAACAAGTCTCCTACTTAAAGGCCTAGAATGGTCACTGGTCCATGGACAAGCAACGCCTGAGCATGACTTACGGTTTTATAAACATACTCCTGAAACCAGATTGGACTTACCATGCTATTCCAAATGCAGTGGGTTTTCTATACCCAAAGTAATACTTGACATGTTCTTATGAGAGATTGGGAGAATGCGGAACTATTCCCGTAGGCAAACCAAACCATCTTCCTTTCACCTAAAAGAAATGCTTGGAAAATCACTATCGTCCCTGCTAATCTCGACCACCACAGAACCTTTCCTCAGCTCGTGAGTGCACAGCAAGCTCTGCCGGGCTGACTCACGATCCCGTGGTACCATTTATATATAGAGAACAAGTCTCCTACTTCAAAGCCTAGAAGTAAACTTGACAGAAAGCTGACCTTTGCCTTTCATATAAAGGACAAAGCAGGTATCATACGTTATTCCCACTGCTCTATCGGGATTCTAAACTGTCGCCAGAGAATAAGCTTCTTCTCTTCAAGGTAGGAAGATCTATGTTACTATATGCTTGCCCTTCTTGGAGCCTGACTTGTCGATCCAACATCGCCTCGCTGCAAGTAACACAAAATGTTTCTAAGGTAGGTGAAATCTCCCCTCACGTGAAGATCTCCATCTAAGCAAGAAAATGGGACTACATTGAACACCATATTAAAGAGGTCGCCTTAAAATTTTTTTTAGCAGGTGTGAAACAAATCACAATAACCGGGGGGGGGCCTCCAACTTGGGCTGTGATTGCACAGGAGAGTTAACACTCCTTAATTTAAAAGTTAGATAATGCTAACTTTTTTTTATAGCTTTTCCCGAAATCTCAACCTATTCTTTACAAATCAATATATTTTACAGATTTGCTGGAGGTAATAATGTACACTGGCACTCCCATGTATTAAATATTTGTGAATAATTTTGAATAAAGAATATTATTACTATTATAGATTCATTAATTTGGAAGAAAATAATTGAGCAGAAAGTGCAACTTTATGGAATATATTTTTCTAAAAGGGATTCAGGGATTTTGTTCCCGATCTATTTTCTTTAAAATTAAACTGCACTCAATCGTCCCTATCGATATATTGTCATCACTTCTGATGAGAAAAAAAAATTCTGTAACTTCGCACGGACTTTCGTTTAATGCTCTATATATATATAGTGACCACTTCTCTTTAAACATCTTTGGGCCTAATATAAATATAGAGGCGTTTGGGGTGGGGGTGGGACAAGCATCCACCCAGATAGTGATTACATTGTAATCCAAAAGAGTGCGCCAATAATATTGAACAATAAAAAAGATATTTGAAATTAACGTCGCAGATTCCTCTTTCAAAGAAGAAAAATCTTACATATAACAGTGATAGATTTTATCTGTGCAATTAGCATTCCAAATTTAAAGGGAATCGGGCGTACACACGCACACAGAACATTCGCTACAAAACCGTTTTTTTTCGAATTCAGAGGACCTCAAAACTTATATTTCCTCTGAAAACTCACTTTCGAAAATTTGACACGATCGCAATACTTCCTCTTACTAGGAGTTGTAGGGATTATTGCACTGCCACCTGAAAGAACTATAGTGCCCCTCCGGAGCCTTCTCCAATGCGCACCCGGCCTCCAAGCAGTGTTCTCTAGGTACAGACAACACTTCCCATCACCGGACAGTGAGTTGTAGAGGCTCCTAGGAAGAGAAAATCTAAGGGCAGCATGCTGGATTCGAACCCAGAACCTCCGCGTTGCTAGTCCGGCGCGCTACCACTGTACTAATCGTTTCCTTCTCCCGTTGCTTCCGCCAAATAACTAGAGACGGAGACCCTAGTTTGTATGCTGTGTTTGTCCTTGTCTATAAAGTGTACAGTGTAATAGTTTAAGTGTATTGTGGACTGTTCTGACGAAGTGCATGGAGTACTTGGCGGACGATGCTTGGTCCGCATTCAACTAAAATACTTGGTATGACAAATATTGGCGTACTAACATCATAGCCGGATATCCCAATAAGACCAATATATTATTTAAATTCATATGTTCTGTGACTACATTCCTTCTTCCACTCTTTACTAGTTACTTTATATTCTTTCTTATGTTATCTTCTAAAGTTAAAATAAATTTTAATTATTGACATTTTCTTATACATACATTTTTATCAGTATTTATTTTATTTTATTTTTATTTGCTTTTTCCTTTTCATTGAGAAGAAAATGTGATTGTAACATGCAACATTTATTTTTAGTTATCAGTAAAGAAATAAATTAAAACCAAATGTATCTATTTCCGTATTATTTTGCTTTTTTTCTTTTTTATTTTTTTATCGTTATTTACGAAAGCATAAGTGCTTTATGTAAATTTTTTTTATTTATTTACGGCGCTTCAACATGTATGGCCATTAGCGCCCGGAACCTTCTCAGTGCACTGCCGGCCTCCGGACAGTGTTCTCTCGCTACAGACAACACTGTCCATCACCGAACAGTGAGCTGTAGAGGCTCCTAGGAAGAAAAAAATCTAAGGGTAGCACAGCTGGACTTTAACCCGGGACCTCCGCGTGGGAGTCCAACGCGCTAAGTAAATGTGAGTGAATAATAATTATAAACAAAATAGAGAAGAAACTATCCAATGGCGGCACTCCTAATAAATATTGTTAATGTTCGGTTATCTTCTGTGAGCAAGTCTCGTGGCCATTGACGTTTCAGATGTCGGGGAAGATTGTCAGGGAGGGTGCGGGACGAAAGACGACGTACAAGAGGATTGCGATGAGAGGATAAGGACATATGGAATTTATTACGAGTATATCGTGTTTAGATAACTTCTTTTGTAGGAACGGCATGTCTAAGTCTGTGTGGATTGTTTTGTTGGAGACATAGTAAGGGAGAGTTGTCAATAGTTCTAAGGATTTTGGATTGTAGGGATTTTGGATACGTTGTAGATTAGAACGCTTAGTTGAACACCACGGTTCAATTCCGTATGCCTAAACAGGCTTTTTTTTTTTATATGGCTATATAGATGAGTCTTTTGTCTTGTAGTGTGAGTTTCGATCTGTTGTCCAGAAGTATTTTGGGTAGTCTAAATCGTATGTTAAGTTCTTTTCTTTTGAGTCTGTGTGTGTGGGTTCCATGTAAGTCTTGTGTCAATGCAAAACCCAAAATAGCGGGCAACATCAACAGCAGGTAATGGGATACTATTATTAATTTGACTCTCCAAGTTTTGAATTACGATTCAAGAGATGATGATAGATGGTTCTATAGCTGTCTATGGGATATTACTGGATCAGAAAACATGGCAGTGTCGTCTGCGAAGTAACTGTACCCATGTGGGTTGGGATGTCTTCAGTTATACTGTAAATATTATAGGAGAGATTAAAATTCATTTCAGATTTTGAATTCTATATTCAAATAAATCAATAAATGAACTTGAGTTATATGTCAAATAAGCCATGAGATATCTATGTGTTCAGCAAACTCAAAAACGAAAAATCCGCAGAAAGTTTAAACTGATATTTCGTTTTAAGTTCCAACAGGAGGCCCCCTGACAATATGGTTGTGTTCAAAAGTCGGTCAACCAGAAGTATCACTTTATTAAGTGGATTTTTTTCAGTAAAATGCTGAACTTTTAATTTATTATGTAACTAAAATTTCGAATTTGAAGAAAATTGGGTGTCCGAAAGTGCGTGTTTCCTGAACAGTTTTCCTTTTTTCTGTTTACTGTGCGATTTTTCGCCCTCCTCCCCAAAACACCGATAGATTTAATTAAATTTGGTATTATAGCTTATAAATATAGAGACCTATCAATTTGTTTGACACTTCTTTCTTTTTCGGAGATAGTTCAATTAAAAGGGTCTTGGGGTGATAAGGTTATGATTGCCTCAATAAAAAAAAAGGTTTTATTATTAAAAATTAGTTTCTCCTATTGATTTTTTTTTAAATCCCCCCCCCCAATTAAAATTTTATCTATTTAACAAATAATTAATCAAAATTAATAATCATTCAACTGTTTATTAATTAATGATTAAAAAAAAAAGTGGGAATCTTTTCCACTGCAAATTTTCCTGTTTTATTTTCCTTCAAACTAGATAAAGTTCTGTCATCAGTTTAACATCGCTGCTTGATCAATGTTTCAATACACATATCTATTCCTCCCTGAAACAAGGCAAGTCCCTCAATCTGCAGAGGGATTGTAAGAACAGCGTTCAGTTCAATCAATTCAAAAGTAGCCGTACAAATGTTTCTGATTTGCAACTGTGAAACGACTAACCTAGGTTACAATATCACTATTTGAATCTCGTATTGATGCTCGTGATTTTAGCAGGAAATGGTTTTACATTCATTGAAAAATACACGTGAGAAAATACGTGTGAAATTCAGTTCCTGTTGAGCGGACGCTACTTCCAGGACTAGGCTTCCAGTTCTTCCATTCGATTCTAGCCAGAGCTTTTACTCTCTGCCCTTCGCACACGGATTTCCTTGACAATTTCATTAAGCCATATCAGTTTTCTTCTTCTTCTGGTGCCTTTCGGGATTTCCATACAAAAGACCTTATGGATTCAGTTCCGAAAGCATCCACTTCATATGCCTTAATTAACTTAGTACTTTTTTTACTTTCTCTTACTCCCTAGTAAGAGGAAGTATTGTAATCGTGTCAAATTTTCGATATCGAGTTTTTACCGGAAATACACATTTTGTGGTGCCTTGAGTCCATAAATTGGTTTTTAGCAAATTGCCTGTGTGCGCGTGTTTGTATGAGAACTTCATAGCTCAAAACAAAAAAATCGTAGAAAATTTAAATTTGACATTCCGTTTTTTAGGTACACCGTGGGATCCGACAGTAAGTTGTCTGTCAAAATTCCTCAACCGAATTACTTTACTGAATAGTTTTTTCAACTTTTTTGCAATTTTCTCAAAAATGGCTCCAACAATTTTCTTTAAACATGGCATATCAACCACATATACAATGATCTACAATTTTTATTTTCATTTCTCCGGAAAAATGAATTCAAGGGCCCTTCTGGGGGAGGGGTGGTGTTAGGTTGTCCTTTACGTGGTTTTTCAGTATACTATATACGATTCTGTCTAAATAATATTAATTATAATTAAATATGTTGTTGAAATTCCAAGTTTGAAAAAAATCGGACGACCGGAAGTGCGTATTTACTGGAAAGTATTTTACTGCTATTTCCTCTAAAACGACTCCAACGATTTTCTTTAAACTAAGTATGTGAACTACACATATGAAGAGCTACAAACTCATTTAAGCGGGCTTTTGGGGGTAGGGGTAGGGTTGTGTTTACCTCAAGTGCTATCACAGTTAATTATACAATTCTACCATCTAGACAAAATTATTTAGAAATAAATAGATTGCTAAAATTCCGAGTTTCAAGAAAATTAGTATACCGGAAGTCGCTTTTACTGAACAGTTTTTTTCAGTTTTTGTGGTTTTTCTCCATAAAAATACCGACGAATTTCATTAAATTTGGTATACTAACTATAAAGTTTGTCAAATTACAATTTTGAAAAATGGAGTAAGAGAAAGTTGTATGAGTGTTCCACACTAGATTTTTTTAATATATAAAACGTTATCTGCTTATCAATATACAGAGTTGGCAGCTCCAAGTTGGTACAGGATTGTCCATATTCCCCCTTCGTTAACTGAACCTTATATCTATCTTAAGAATTTTCTATTCCTGTCTGGGCCAAAACCCAAACTCGCTACCAGTCTTATCATGATCTTTTGTAAAGGAGGTTCGCTTTTCTAGAAAGATTTCTGAAACTTAGGATTTTCTACGCTACGAACACACTCCTGATTCCTGGTAAGATAATCAACTTTGATGATATTAAAAAAAAGGTATTTTTCTTTATTTAACTTTAATAAAAAGAACAAAAATGAAAATAATAAAATTTATTCCTTTTTAGTTATTTGTCATTGTCAATGTAAAAATTCTGCAGTTACCAAGAGAACCGGTCCCAAAGAAGATCCCAACATTATGGTGGTGGACAAGGGTGGTTAAAACCCCTGTCTTAACCCTTGCATCTTCCTCATTTATATCAACTAAAAGATATATTAGGCTGAATTTAAAGGTATAGAAGGGAGAGAGCAAAAATTGGAACCCTTTTATAGTAAAAAAAAAACTTGAAGGAGTGTTGTGCAGTTATGAGGACAGTTCGGGGGAACCCACGGTTCTCGGATATCCGTTACTGGTGGCGGGTGGTATGATGCGGAAGTTTTCTAACCGGTTTCAAATAAAATATCTAGATATATAATGAGAGAGCCACCTATACGATGGTAGTAGTGTGTATATATAGTCTTCATATATCTTTGTATGTGTGAAAAATATCCCATGTGTTTGCGACGACTAAAGTTGGGAGATACGTTAGCAAGGTGGCGACACCAGACACCTCTTCTTCTTCTTTTAACCCTCTATAGGACCATTGCATACCAATCTTGTCAACATCTTCTCCCATTATATACACATATGTGTACACTAAAAAATAAAAAAAGAAGGAGACACGTCAACCCCTTCTTTAAAGGGGACACACTGCCCCCTCCACACAAATACACCCTCTACTATGTCCACAACCAGAAATACAATAAACTTTGCAACCCCTAAGTAGATTAAGCAAAACGCAACCGTGGATTATCATCATTCCATGTAAAAACATTTCACTACTGTGTAAGAAGTTGGCAAAAAAAAATAAGGGGCTGCAGAGTTACGATTTCAAATCACAAAAAAAAAAGAAAGGTAACCACAAAATCCTGAGAAATGTTGATACAATCTGGTTTTACAAAGAATATTGAACTTTCTAGAAGGTTTTTATTTTATTTTTTTATACTTTTTTGTTTTGAATATTTTTAGTGTCGGTACTGTAATTACTGGAATTTTTATGTTTGATTCTGACGAAATTAGTAAGTCGACTTTTAATTGAACATGATTTTACATTAGACAAGGCAGTAGCTGTAGCTTTGTTATACACGACAGTGTTAGGAAGTGGCATCAACTATCCCACACCAAATGCCACAGTTGTTATACACACTATTATCTATAAAGAGATCATCAGAGACATTTTCCGTGATGGCCTGCTTCTTTTTGTGTGGTCATCGACCGGTTTCGAGCGTTCCCCAATCTTCAGGATGCGTTTGTAACACAGTGTGATAACACAGATTTGCACAAGGCAAATTCAGTTTACACATTGAGTCATTCAGTTCACACACTGAGTTTGTAAACTGAATTTGCTCTGTGCAAGCCTGTGTATCACCCTATGTGACAAACGCACCCTGAAGATGGACGAACGCCCGAAACCGGTCGATGACGACAAAAAGAAGCAGGCTATCACGGAAAATGTCTCTGTTGATTTCCAGCTCTGCGGAACCAGCCACAACTAGAAATAAAGAGATCAATCAGATTTCTTGTTATCATTCTGGTCAAAAGAGGGACATTATAGAACAAAATGCAAGAGATGTAAGAAAAGTAGGACATAGGAAGAGAGGAAAGAAAATTAAATAAAATTGGCGACGAGGATAAAAAATATAATGGTTCAGGAAAATTAAAAATTATACCCTGGACTCAGGAAAATTTTCAGATTACTACGGCAAGGTAAAAGGTTCTCGGCCTAGCCCATAGACGGCACTGCTACAAATGAAATTAGTGTTTTGTTATGTTGGCACACTTATTGCAAAAGTAAATATCAAATTTGAATTTGATCAGACAAATAGTTTGTTTTATACGGTTGTTTATAGTAAGCGTGTTGGATGTTTTTCTGACAAAATGAATAAACTTGGATACCATTCCATCATACAGTTCTTCAATCAACAGTATCAAGCGTAAAAAATTGGGCAGCTGAGTTTAAACGTGGTCGTACATCGATTGAAGATGATCCACGTGAAGGACGGCCAAAAACTGGAACCACCGAAGAAAATATCGAGAAGATACACAATATGGTTCTAGATGATCGGCGATTAAAAGTATATGAGATTAGCTAAGGCAGTAGACATCTCAGAAACGGCACATTTTACATGAAGAACTCAGTATGAGTAAGCTTTGTACAAGATGTGTGCCGCATTTGTTAAATGCTGATCACAAACAAATGAGAAACATCGAGTTTCTCGGCAATGTTGTGGTGGTTGGTTCGGCAGAGCTGGAAAGCATCAGAGACATTTTCCGTGGTAGCCTGCTTCATTTTGTGGTCATCGACCGGTTTCGGGCGTTCGCCCATCTTCAGGATGCGTTTTTTAGACAGTGTGACAACACAGACTCACACAGAGCAAAACTTAGTTTCACACTCTGTCAGACTCACACTGTCTAAAAAACGCATCCTGAAGATGGGCGAACGCCCGAAACCGGTCGATGACCACAAAATGAAGCAGGCTACCACGGAAAATGTCTCTGATTCTCGGCAATGTTTTGCCGTTTTAAGAACAGTCCAATCGATTTTCTGTGCCGCCGATTTGTTACGGTGGACAAAACATGGCTTCGCCATTTTACACCTGAGACAAAACAATAGTCCAAGCAGTGGAATAGAAGCCGGTGGTTCTGCACCATAGAAAGCAAAGACACTTGCATCGGCTGGAGAAGTTATGGTTAGTTGAATATCTGGATGGGTCCGCAATGCTGGATAACATCTGGTCGTAGCATGCATATTTATAGTTTTCCTGACCGGGTTCGATTTTAATCCCTCGTCAGAGCAAATTCACCTAGTTCGTGTACTCTACACGTGACCACTCTGGTCACTTCAACGAAAAGTTTCGGTTACAGTTACCCTTGTTGGTTGTATATATGTGTATACATTAAGTTGAAGTGACCTCTATTCACGAAACCGGTCAGGAAAACTATAAATATCCATGCTACGACGGATAAAATACTAGATGTTATGGTTAGGGTTTTCTGGGATTCCTAAAGGATTCTTCTAATTGACTACCTGGCAAAGGGACAAAACAATTAATGGGGAATACTAAGCACATCTTCTTGACCAGCTAGATGAAAAATGGTTTGCAAAAGAAAAAAAATTCTCTTTCACCAGGACAATGCAGCCGCCCACAAAAGGCGCTTTGACAATGGGAAAATTGAGGGATTTGAAGTATGAATTGTTGGAACATCCTCCCTATTCGCCAGATTTGGCTCCCTCTGACTTTGATCTTTTCCTAAACCTTTAGAAATTTGTGACTGGAAAACGTTTTGGGTCAAATGAAGAGGTGATAGCAGCGGTAAATGGATATTTTGAAGACCTTCCAGAATGACACTTCAAGGACGGAATCCAGTTATTGGAGAAATGTTGGACAAAGTGTATTGAACTAAAAGGAGACTACACTGAGAAATAAATGCATTTTTAAAGTAAAAAAAAACACATTTTCACTACTACGCCGAGAACGTCTCACCTTGCCCACGAGTAATGAAATAATAAACTAAATTAATGTACATATACCTGGTGAGAATTGTTTGCTTCATTTATTATACAATTAACCAACACTTAATTAGTTACCCATGAAGAGTTGGAACCTTTAAACATAATATGTATAAAAAACAGAACAAACAGAAAAATAATTTCAGATAAATATAAAATGATGTATAATATCTTATAACATTGGAAGAATTACAAAATTTATGTTGAATATTTTCATGAAATGTTTATAAATAAATGATTAGTTCATACAACCTTAATTAACATAAAAAAATTGTGTATTTAAAATAATTTAAAATATTTGCTTAAATTAAATTATCACGGCCATACTAAATAATAATTATATCAATACGGGAACAGTTTAGCACAGTGGTTAGCGTGTTGGACTCTCTCGCGGAGGACCTTGGTTCGAATCCCTTGCTACCCTTCTTTTTTTTTTTTTTTAGGACAGTTTTTTCTTAGCTTTTTGTTCGATGATGGACAGTGTTGTCTGTAGCGAGAGAACACTGTCCGGAGGCCGGCAGTGCACTGAGAAGGCTCCAAGCGCCAATGACCACAGACGCACCTTAAATTAAAAAAAAAATCTGGTGTGGAACACTCACATAACTTTCTCTTACTCCATTGTTCAAAATTGAAATTGACAATTTTTTATTCAATTTAAGGAGCGTCAACATCTATGGTGCCCGGAGCCTTTTCAGTGCACTGCCGGCCTCCGGACAGTGTTCTCTCGTAACAGACAATACTGTCCATCACCGGACAGTGAGCTGTAGAGAATCCTAGGAGGAATTATATAGTTAATGTACCACATTTAATGAAATTGTTCGGTGTTGGTTCGAAAACTGAAAAACTGTTCAGTAAAAGCGCACTTCCGGTTCACTAATTTACTTGAAACTCGGAACTTTAGCCATCTATTTATTTCTAATTAATTTTATTTGGATGTTAGAACTGTATAATCAACTATGATAGCACTTTAGAGAAAAACATAACCCCACCCCTTCTTCAAAAGTGCCCTTAAATGAATTTTCCCAGAGAAATGTTTAAAATAAAAGTTGTAGATCTTTGTATGTGTAGTTTACATAGTCAGTTTCAAGAAAATCGTCGGAGCCATGTTTGAGAAAATCACGAAAAAGTGAAAAAAATCATTTAGTAAAGTAAACCCACTACCGGTCATCCGATTTTTTCAAACTTAGAATTTCAACAGCACATTTAATTCTAATTAACATTATTTAGATGACAGAATTGAATAATAAATTGAAAAAGCACTTTAGAGGAAAACCTAACCCCAGCCCTCCCTCAAAAGTGCGCTTAAATGAATTTTTCCGGAGAAATTTTTCAAATAAATGTTGTAGCTCTTTGTATGTGTAGTTAATATTTTTTTTTTTGTCTTTATTAAGAATCCATAATCCATATACAAAATGACATAGAACATATATAATATTATAGAACAAAAGAATATAAAAACAAAACTTTCCTTGTAAATGAAAACTAAAAACTAAAATTAATTTATAAAGACGTGTACATGGTCAATAGACCGTCGGTAGAGTCTTGTACTTTATTATGAGAGGAAAATATACAAAATCATCTATTAACTACTTTTAAGAAAAACACCGCATTTAGTTGATGGTGAAAAGAAAAACATAAAATAAAACAAGCGAAAAGCCGTGATGTATGTTAAACATGGTTCATTCTGTATTGATATAAAGATTTACAGTAATTCGCCAAAGAAGGCCAGTGTCTACCATTCAAGAAGTCCAAAGTGCCAGATGCCGAAAGGCATTGGCTACCAAGCCATTTCAATCTAATTTCACTAAGCCTACTACAAACAGCCAAATAGTGATAAGACCTATCCAAAATAGATTCACCACATAGATCACAATTTTCTAGTTCACCAGTCAGAAAAACTGGCCGATGGCTTAAATTCAATAGTCCAGCACGAGCTTTCATTATCCATT
Source organism: Triatoma infestans (assembly GCA_011037195.1). Lineage (NCBI taxonomy): Eukaryota > Metazoa > Arthropoda > Insecta > Hemiptera > Reduviidae > Triatoma > Triatoma infestans. Next base: position 16,661 of record JAAEAF010005131.1, on the reverse strand, counting down.
TAATCTGATCGAATGGGACATTAGAATTAAGATAATGGTTTGCACCTAATACAAAATTTAGCTCTCTATAAATCGGATACAGTTCATATTTCTTTACATTTTCTTTAAATTGAATTTTGAATTCAGTTCTGACTTTATCACATATAAAACGGAAACATCTGTCAAATGTATTTATATTATTTAAGCTTATTACTTCATTTGAGTCGAATCTTTTTAGTAAGTTATTTATATTTTGAGACCCAAAAATGTTCTTATTCAAGACTTGAGTTGCTACAATTAACGGTAGTCTATGGCTGGGCATATTAAATACTTTAACAATGTAGTCAAGATGGATTTTGAGTGTATGAGTGAAAATTGGCATATAATTAATTTCATTATATATGAAAGCTGACGGCACAAACATAGGCAATCTGAACAATTTTTTAATAAAATAACGAAAAAACTTTTCTATTTCCTCACAGTAAACACCACCCCAAACCTGAGCCCCATAACATACTATGGAACGACTAACTGAATTAAAAACTCGTATTTTTGAACCAAAGTTCAAATTATTGTTTTCCATAAAACGCCTCCACAGCATGCCGAGCCCAAGTTTGGCTTTACTTACTTTTTCTTTTAAATGTAAATTAAAATTTACCTTTGAAGTAACAATAACACCAAGGTACTTATAATTATTTACAATCTCTATTTTCTGATTCTGAAAATACCATTTCTCGTTATTGGCCAGCTTTCCGCCATTCTTGAAAATCATTACTTTTGATTTACTCATATTAACCCTCAAATTCCTGAGACTAACATATCGACTCAAAGAATTAATCATTATCTGTACTGATTGAGGCTCAGAAGCCAGAAGCACAACATCATCTGCATAAGCCAATACCTTAACTCTAACAGAGCCGACTAGCACACCTCCGCCATCCAAACAGTCCACAATGTCATTAATAAACAACGAGAAGAGGAGGGGTGAGAGAAGGCACCCTTGTTTAACACCCGTGCAAATATCAAATTCAGTGCTTCTGCCTTCTTTACACCACACTGAACCCACAGTATCCGTCAATAATAATTCAATTGCCCTGGTAATTTTGGAGGAGAGTCCCAGACTGGAGAGTCCTCCTATAGAGCAGCTTCAAAATGTCATAGAGAAGGATAGCGACTCAAAGAATAAGAAAAATAAGGTCGAAGAAGTAGTGAAAATAAAGCAGAACCTAGAGTGATTCTCATATAGGCCTCGCTCTTCATCTCTTGATTTGGTTGAGGAAGATCTGGGGCGCATGAAGAACACAGTATTATCATCAAAGAAAACGTAGCAATTATGTCATTCTGAAGAGATGGATGTGTTGGCATATAATGTACACGGACTAAAAAAGGTTTTATTCGATGGAACTTTTGTATCTTATGTAAAAAAAAATTGATATTTTCATGCTATTCGAAACGTTTGTAGAGGAAAAAGATATCGGCATTTTCAACAAATTTTTTCCAGAATTTTCTTTGAAATGGATTCCAGCTACCAGAACTACCACACTTGGCAGAGCTTCAGGAGGTAGTGTCTATGGTGTTAAAAGTGATAAATTTAATGTGGTCTTAAAATTTGTGCAATTATCAAATTCTGATGTAATAAAAGTTCAACTTTACATTGTATGTATATTGTGCCAATTTATATTAGTTTTAGTGAATGGGATTATGAATTTCAAATATTATCTGAACTGTTATATCAAAATAGCAACCTTAAATTTTGTTTAATGGGGGATTTTAATAGTAGGACTGGGGAGCTGCAAAAATTAACGAAAAAATGTTTGGGTCCGCATTTAGAAATTAATTTTAGTAGAGTGTCAAAAGATAGTGTGATTAATAAAAATGGTCGTAAATTGTTAGATTTATTAGATGACTTTTGCTTGGTAATTCTCAATGGCCGAATAAAGAATGATCTGGAAGGTGAATATACATTTGTTAGCCCTAATGGTGCTTCAGTTATAGATTATTGTTGTGTGGATATAAATATTATCTCCTCTATTCTAAATTTTTATATTGATCACCAAACTTTTTCTGATCATCTGCCTATTGTGATGACTTGTAAAGTTGGCAGAATTAATTCCTCACCTAATATTCTCTCATTAGATAGACTGGCGTGGCGAGAAAATGATAAAGAAAAATATAACTGTAAGCTAAATATGTATGTGAGCTCAATAAAATTGTTAACGGATGATACTGATAGTAAATTGATTGGTTCATAAAAGTTATAAAAAAAAGCAGCTAATTACAATCCAAATCAGAAACGTATTATGGTAGTGTATAAAAATAAATGGTTTGATAAAGATTGTTGTAGTCTGCGTAAATTATCACTAAAATGTCTTAAAAAATTTCAAAAATCAAATAAGTTAGATGATAAAGTTTTATATTTGGAATATAATAAACCGTATAAAAGTTTATGTAAAGTAAAGAAAATTCAGTATTATGAGAATATGGTTGAGCAGATTAATAAGAGTGAGAGTAGTAGAGATTTCTGGCGGGCTGTGAGGTCGGTTAATGGTTCAAAACTTTATTCATATAATAATATATCTCCTGATGACTGGAGACACCACTTTTATAATTTATATAAAGCTCCATTACCCTCTGAAAAAATTCAGTATTGTATGCCTTTAATTTTAAATGAATAACTGGATAAGCCATTCAACATGGAAGAATTGGATCAAGTACTTCGTAAATCTAAAAATAATAAAGCACCAGGTTTAGATGGGGTTCCATACGAATACTTTAAAAATGCGCCTCTGAATTTCTTGGAATCTATTATTAATGTATTTAATGAAATTTACTGTCATGGATGTGTACCTTACAGCTTTCGAAACTCTATTATTTTCCCTCTTTTTAAAAATGGTGATAGTAATGTTGTCACTAATTACAGGGGTATATCATTCAATAATGTAATAGGGAAGTTATAAACAGGTCTACTACTAGAAAGACTTTCATGTTGGGCTAATTCCGGGGTGTTAAAGGAATTTCAGGCTGGTTTTAGACAGAATTATTCTGCAATTGATAATATATTTACTATCACAAATATTGTTAAATTGAAATTGTCGGTCAAGAGACAAAAGGTGTATGCCTTTTTTATAGATTTTTCGTCAGCTTTTGACTCAGTAGATCGTCATGCACTTATTTTTAAGCTCCACAGTGTAGTTAATATATCAAGTTTGAAGAAAATCGTTGGACTCATTTTTGAGAAAATTGCAAAAAAGTGAAATAACCAACTAGCAAAGTGGTACTTCCGGGTAGGAATTTTGACAGATAACGTACTGTCAGATCCATAGGGAGGCCTAAACGGAATATCAAGTTTCAACTTTCTACGGTTTTTCCGCAATTCACATACACATATACACACACGCAAGCATGCGCACAAAGCAAAGAAGAAGATAATTTTGTTGGATGCACATACGTACGTGGAGCTGGTGGTGGTTCACGACAAGTATCGTCTCGGAGCATATTGCTCAAACAATCAGGCAGAGCAATTCAAAGCTTTCAATTGGGTTGAATGCAATTCGTTTTTGGGAGAAAAAATTAGAATCTCTACAGATAGTCGCATCACCCTGGACTCTTTGTAGAATAACGATATCCACTTCCCTATAATCGATATGATAAGGAAGAGGCTTTGTAGACTGCAGAATAGATGCATAATTTCATTCTCATGGGTGAAGGCGTGGGTATTGATGGAAATGAGATTGCTGATCAAATGGCAAAAGCAGCGTCAAAGGATTCTGGTTTGGCGATTGCTTACAACAAGTAACCCAAATCGGCACTGGAACATTGGGCGCATCAACGCAGCATGGAAGCTTGGCAGCAACTCTGGGACGATTCGACCTCGGGTACTCTCACTAGAGAATTTCTTCCTTCTCCAAATGCACCACTTCGTCATTGGCTATGGGTTGACTCAGCTTCTTTCTGGACATGAGAAAATGGCACATTATCTGAATAGATTTAACATAACCGAAACTGCATTTTGTACATGTGATTCTTCTTCGGTTCAGACAGTCGACCATCTCTTGTGGGAATGTGAATGCTTTCAGCCGGCAAGACAGTTACTCATGCAGCAGGTGGTGACTCAGGGCGAGTGCTGGCCTCCCCAGAAATCTACATTGCTTCAGTCAAGATTCTTTGCACACTTCAATAATTATGTCAAAAGAGCAATAACATTCATATACAATGTAATGTTACTTCTTGAATAATTGAAGTATTAATAATAAAATGAAATATAAAATAAATAATAGACAAATATATCGTACTTAATAAAAAATACTAATGATAATAACAATAAAAAAAATAAAATAAAATAATAAACAAATAAAAAAGAGTAGTTAATATTGTATCTATAATAGCTACTGTTTTAAATCAAGTTAATTAATGTGAATTTCCTTCATTAATTTGTGTTGTCGTATATCCGCACTTTAATATTTCGTACTATTTTTACATAAGTGTAAATAATTCTAAATGTTTTCATGTAACAGCCATGTTCATAACGTAGAATACATTGACCATACAGTAAAGAACCAATTTCTAAACACAAATCATTTATCAAAACAACTACTCTTTCAAAATGGGAAAATATCTGGAGTACAACAGCAAAAGGTTCTAATACCAAATGTAGTGGAAGGACAAAATCGAAAAATAATAGTTTAAAGTTTCTGCATATTTTATAGTATCCAAAATTGTATTTTTGTTAATATTTTATAATTATTTTAGTGCTGTGAATTTACCTTCAAAAAGTGTGTATTTTAGAACCAGGTATATTAAATCTGTCATTGCTATTAAGAAAACAAAGACACTAAATTCCGTTAGGCCAAACCTTTGTAAGAAAATTCCCCCGCGAGAGAGAGAGAGAGCAATTCCAAAGAATAGAGTCTGCCATAGCTTTCAAATAGTTCAGTTCAAAAAGAGAGAGTCTTAACTCTACCTTCAGACAGGACGCTTCAGGAATCGCTCTCTAAGTATCTGTGCCAGTTATAAATTAAATAAGTTTATAAACCAAATAAGTTGTTATTATTTTAACAGAATATATGTATTTATAAAAGCAGTGTGATCTCTTAATTATTACTAATATTTCTCTCTTAACCGTATATACATACAAGCCCTTTTCGCTAATACGCTCACGACACAACCAACAACTACAAACATCATCCATGTAATGTAATGGTGTGGAGTTGTATTTGTAGTAGTGGTAGTGTGTAGCTCGAGCGTTTTAGTGAAAAGGGCTTATAAGTTTGTAAGTTTAAAAGAGAATGAAGTGTTTGCAATAATAATGAAGTCACACTGTTTTTCAAAAGATATATTCTCTAAGAGAAAATAAGTTAACAACAATATGCTTATAAATTAATTGGAATAACACTTAAAACTTGATACTGGCTCTGATGTTTTCACTTTGGTAGGTAGAACGAGTCTTATTCCGTTAGAACTAATTACATAACCCAGATATTTACAGCTGTCTTTAAAAAATTGACATTTACCCAAGTCTATACACAAGTTACCGGCCTGGAGACGCTTCATTACTTTTAATAATGCATGGAGGTGTTCGTCGAAGGTTTTCCCATGGAAGACGAGTATATCGTCTATGAAGGTGTGGCAGATGTCACCAGTATATCCGGACATAATTTTGTCCATTAAACGCTGATAAGCGCTGCTGGCGTTCTTTAAACCGAAGGGAAGAACCTTGAATTGATAGGTTCCGAAATTAGTGACGAAGGGAGTCTTTTCTTTAGATGCTTCGTCAAGGAGGATGCCGTGGAAGGCACCACTGATGTCTAAGGTGGTATAGAAACGGGTGGCATTCAGTGTGGATAGGATATGCTGTATATCCGGGAGCGGGTAAATTTCGGAAGTGGTGATGGCATTTAGTTTGCGAAGATCAACCACATACCTGTATTGTTTTCGGAGCTGTGTAATGTCTGTAACATCAACTCTAGTGTGGTCAGCGTGTTTTTTCTTAATGAGTATGACGGGGTGAGCCCAGTTGGATTTGCTTTCCTCTATTATACCTCTATCAAGATTGTCTTGTATGAGGGCCTTGAGGATGGGAGCCTCGGAGTGTGCTATCTTATAGGGGCGGCTGGACACAGGGGCATGATTTTTTGTGTCAATGTGGTGAGTGACTCCAGAAAATTTTGTTTGGAAATTGTTGTCGTGTGTGAAAGCGTCATAAAAGGGAGTGAGGGCATGTAGAACTTGTTGTTGTTGTTGAGAAGAGAGATGCGTTAATTTGTTGAGAAGTTCTTGTTGAAATAGAGCGATTTCGTTTGTGTTAGTTTGATTGGCAGATTGTACTGCGTTTATGGTGTGAGTCTGTAAGTCTGTTTCAAAATCGTATTCGATATGAGCGATTGGAAAGTGTTTTTGAATAGCAATTTCGTGTGAGGTAGTGTTTATAAGGTTGATGGTGCATGTGTTGTTAGCAATATGTACGATAGAATTGGACATGTAGAGACCCATAGGTAAGGAATTGTGTTGTGTAAGCAGAATTTGTGTGTCGAGAGGAATTTTTTATATAGTGTATGTGTTTGTATTATGTGTGCGCGAGGTGGCACTATAATTTTGTGGCGAAGCTGCAGGGTTTTGGGTAAGGGTAGCTGTTGAATCGAATTGATTTGGTGCGTTTGAGCACTATTTGAAAATGGAATGTTGAATTTATTGAGCGTTAGTGTACGTGTGCGCAAATTAATAATTGCCCTATTTAATGTAAGGACATCTCTCCCAAGTATTAATTGGAAATTGCCTTTTAATTGCGAAACTATGAATTCGCCAGAAAAATTGGAATTTTCGACATTGTCCGCATGCAAACGAAGGGACGTGATGCCATAATTAGGTATTACTTGGTTAGTCAGAGATTTTAAAATAATGTTGGAATGCTGAAGGTTCTTATTTCGACAAAAACTGGAATCCACTAGGCTGTGGCTAGCTCCAGTGTCTACAAGGGCACGAATAAATTTTTTGCCAATTCTTAAATTTACTAACAAATTATCAGAATTGGTGAAAGCAGGTATGAGAGCCAAGGTCATAACATCAGCCGCTCGTGAGAGCGGCTGTGGGCTTAACCGTTTTTTTGGCTGTATCTGGAAACATGTTCGAGCCGTATGTCCAAATTTAGAACAAAATTGGCAAGTGGGCCTATTTTGGAGGTTATTGCTACCATTATTATTATTATGACTATACTGGGGTCTATCTGAATAAGGGTTAAATCGCGAATTGTTTGAATTAATTCGAGGAATATGATTATTACTATAATATTGATTATTATTATTATTATAGCGATTATTACTATTTGCTCTGTGATTAAAGTTTTGAGGAATATTAAATTTCTTAGGCATTTTGCCAAAGTTAGTACGAGGTTTTGGTCTGAATTTGTTGGTGCAGTCCACGTCAAAATGTGGACCGGAACAATGGCGACAAGGTCTGTTCTTTATTACATTAAATACTCTCCAAGTGGTAGTTGGTTTTAATTGTGGCTTTTGACTTTTATTACGATGCGGGCATTCTCTGTGGAAATGCATTTGTCCACAGTAACGACAAGGAGATGGGGGTGTACGAGAATTGGAATTTTTCGTAGTAACAGCGAAAACTGTAGGGTTTGATTCAGAAGCCTGAACTTCCTTTAGGGCATGGGCATAGGAAAGTGCTTCATCTAATTTTTGAGGAAGCTTCGTTCGCACCTCATTACGAAGCGGTTGAGGAAGTGACTTCAAGAATGCATCAGTGGCCAGTTTATCCAAAATTGTTTGTAAGGCCTCGAGTGGGTTAGCTTGAGCTTTTAAATGAATGGCGGATTGGATATGTCTAATCCTATCCGCGAAAGTTTCAGGAGACTCAGTGGGCAAGGACTGAGTATTAGTCATCTGTTGTAAGAGGACTAAGGGTGTTTTTTCCTTACGAAATCTGGCTAGAAGTCGCTCAGAAATTAGAGGATACGTTATAGTTGTACCCTGGCGTTGTAATTCCGCTTTCTGGGTGTCATAAAATATTTTTGCAGAACCTGAGAGTCTAAGTGCTAATATTTCTAATTTGGCAGCGTCGTCCCAGCCAGAAAGACTAGCACAATGGCTAATTTGGTCTAGGAAATCGGACACTTTGGCTGAATTTTCGCCATCGAAGGTGGGTAAGCTGTTTATCAATTGCAAATTTCTTAAAGAACTAGCTGGTTGATTGCTGGGGGTGGGAGGAGGATTGGCTAATTGTTGCTGAGCAAGCAAATACTCTACAGCGGCGTCGATTTTCATGTTTTGTCCGTTAATTTTATACATTTTGGAAATCAAAATTCACAATGGATAATGCAAATACAAAATTTTAAAAATGAAATTCAATAGAAAATTCAATTATGGGAAATATTTAGATACTTCCGCTGAGAAACTAATTTAAAAGTTAATAAAATTATCTGATGGATAATTAGTTTAATTATTAAATTGGAAATTTTACGTACTTGTAAATTTGTGGATTCTTGTTGAAAATATCCCAAACAGCTGGCACCAATGTAATGTTATGGTGTGGATGTGTGTATAGGTAGCTTGTGGCGTAGCGTTTTAGCGAAAAGGGCTTGTGTGTTTGTTTGAGATAGATTATAATAATTAAGAGTAATTAAGAACACACTACTGTTTTATAAATAAATATATTCTGTTAAAATAATAACAACTTATTTGGTTTATAAACTTATTTAATTTATAACTGGCACAGATATTTAGAGAGCAATTCCTGAAGTGTCCTGTTTGAAGGTTGAGGTTAGACTCTCTACTCTTTACTCTTTTAAAGCTGATGGCTCTCTTCTTTGGAATTGCTCTCTCTCTCGCGGGGGAATTTTCTTACCAAGGTTTGCCCTAACGGGATTTTGTGCCTTTGTTTTTCTATTTAGTAATGACCAGATTTAATATACCTGGTTCTAAAATACATACTTTTTGAAAGTAAATTCACAGCACTAAAATAATTATAAAATATGAACAAAATACAATTTTGGATACTATAAAATATTCAGAAACTTTAAACTATTATTTTTCGATTTTGTTCTCCCACTACATATTCTATGTGTTAAAGTAATTTAAATTTGTTGTTTAACTTTGAAATGTTTTAAAGCACTTTTTATATTTTTAGATCAACTTGATTATTAGATATTCATCTAATACTTTATTAATTTTTTATTTAATTTTTTTATTTTTTTGTATAATTTACTTTTTCTGTTTATTTGATTATTAGAAATTGAGGCTACACATTTAAATAATTATATTATATTTGTTTGCATTTTCTCTTTTTTAACATCCATCTCAAGTAAAATTTGCTTTATAAGTTCAGACACTGGGATAATATATTAAAATGTGTCTTTAAATAAAATACATGTAATATACTTATTTGTATGGAGAAATAAACTCGCTGGTGTTAGGGTTACTCTCACCAGGAAAACACACACACACACACACACACAGACAATTTGCTAAAAACCACTTTTTTGGACTCAGGGGACTCAAAACCGATATTTCGGTGAAAACTCGATATCGAAAATTTGTCAGGATTATTTCCTCTTCTAGGAGTAAGAGATAGTAAAAAATTGACTCTATACATTATACTATTTAGCCCTCCCCCCTCCAAACTTTGTACATTGTGTAATAATGGCTAACACGAACAAGTTATTGTTCACTTATCTATTGACTGTCCAACATTTAATATTTTCGGAAAATATCTAAACATATTTAAACAACCATAATGGATAGAATTTACTTTAAATAGACTTAAGTATATTTCTACATTATAATACGTATATAGTATACATTAAAAGTATTGTGGAATTTGATTAATCAGAAGTGCAACTTTATAGATAGGTTTCTGAATTCTTTTTTTACTTTCTCTTACTCCTAGTAACAGGAAGTATTGTAATCGTGTCAAATGTTCGATATCGAGTTTTCACCGGAAATATCCGTTTAGAGGTCCCCTGAGTCCAAAAAAGTGGTTTTTAGCAAATCGTCTGTGTGTGTGTGTGTGTGTGTGTGTGTGTGCGCGCGTGTGTATGTGAACAGTATAGCTCAAAAAGCAAAACCATAGAAAGTTGAAACTTGATATTCCAGGTATCACCATGGCATCTGACAGTGCGTCACCTATCAAAATTCCTCAACCGGAAGTACCACTTGTTGGTTTTTTTACTTTTTTGCGTTTTTCTCAAAATTGGCTCTTACGATTTTGAACTTGTTATATGAACTAGACATACAAAGATCTACCTACAACTTTTATTTGAAATATTTCTGTGGAAAAATTCATTTAAGGGCAGTTATGGGGGAGGAGTGGGGTTAGGTTTACATGTACAGTGCTATTTCAGTTTATCAAACAATTCTATCACCTAAACAATGTTAATGAGAATAATGTTGTTGAAATTCAGAGTTCCAAAAAAATCGGATGACCGGAAGTAAGTGCCACTTTAGTAACTGATTTTTTCACTTTTCGCGATTTTCTCAAAAATGTCTCCGACAATTTCCATGACACTTCCTCTATAAACTAAACATACAAAGGTCTACAACTTTTATTTAAAACATTTCTCTGGGAAAATTCTTTTAAGGGCACTTTTAGGGGAGGGGTAGGGTTAGATTTTCATCTAAAGTGCTATCCTAGTTGATTATACAATTCTATCATCCAAACAGAATTAAATAGAAATAAATAGATGGCCAAAATTCCGAGATTCAAGAAAATTTGTAAACCGGAAGTGCGCTTTTACTGGACAGTTCTTTCAGCTTTCGACGAATTTCATTAAATTTGGTACACAGACTATAAAATTTGTCAATTATAATTTTCAGACTGGTGTAATAGAAAGTTGTGTGAGCGTTTCACACCAGATTTTTTTTTTATAAATTTATCGAAAAATAGTTGAAACGTTTTTCATTGAAACTATCAATATTTAATTTTAAATAATTTTCCTCAGGAAAATTGACTTTTAAAGTGTTTCGGAGAATGTGAGCTACACGTATAGTTAACATTAAATTGCCGTTGCGAGTATATTGGGGGGGGGGGAATTGTAGGGGTTATCTCATCTGGTTACATATATCCCATTCAAACTTAGAACTCAACTATAATCCAAAACCATCTTTATTTAAGGTTAATGGAGTAAATAATAAATTTAATACAAATCTCAATTTATGGGAAATTATCAATTAAAAGTTGTAGTAATTGCTTTATGAGAAATTTATGTAATTTTTTCAAAACAGGTTATTTAGTTTTTTTGATATTAACACTGGGTTAGTCTGGCTAAATCTTTAAATAGGGTATTTCCTTTAAATAGGGTATGTCCCTTAAAAACGAAACATATTTTTATTTTTTTATTTTTACAAAAGTTACAATTAGATTAAAAAAAAAATTAATAATATTTAAATCTTTAGCAAAAGAAAATGGGAATTAATCACCCACCCTTTTTAAAAAAAACGAAGGTGTTTGAAGTCGGGGCACGTAAAGTCCCATACGATTTCCTGTGGTCCAAATACAGCCACTGTTGTTACCCACCCTCATTACTAATTTAAACACCCTTTCTCCCGTGTACAGTGTTAGATCACGTGGGTCCACCCCACCTCCCCCTTACGTATAAGCGACTGAAATCTTTTACAACGGTTCTTTTGCTTGGTCCAGTTTCATACTAGTTTCATTTTCATAACGGACATTTTAAATATAATTATTCTTTATTATTTGAAAAAAAAGGGGGCAAGAGAAGATGTTCTCTCATATTTTGCAGAACTGTCATATTTTTGTTAACAACTAAGGGTTATACAGAGGAATGGGCATATCAATTAGAACTGAACATTCTTGTAAATATTCTGTGAGATTGTCGTTATGTATAAAAAGTAAGACTTTTTAGGTCAATGTATTTTTCAATAATTTTGAAATGATTTTTGAATAAATAAAATATTTTTTAATGTGTTTGTGTGTGTGAATGAAATATCCCAAAAATCGGTAAATCACAAAGAATCTCTTAAATTTGATATTTCATTTAAGCAATAACTCCACAACTGTCAAAGCTTTCGGTCAAAAACAACTACCAGTTCCAAGTAAATTCGACTTTACTGTATCGTACTTTACTGCTATTTTTTTTGTGACGTAGAATATGGCTTTTACTTCGATATATGGGGTACTACTTAATTGGAGGAAGCGTTACCAAGTCAGGTGATACTTCAATTTTTATTTAAACATTCCCTGTTACGTGCTTCTATGGAAATGATAGCGGTGGTAATTTAAAAAAAAAAAAAATCTGGTGTGAAACACTCACACAACTTTCTCTTCCTCCAGTTTTCAAAATTTTGATTGTGAAATTTTATAAACAAGCAAAAATTGTTTAACAAATTTTATAGTTAGTACACCAAATTTAATGAAATTCATTCGGTGGTTATTATGGAGAAAATAGCAAAAACTGTTCAGTAAAAACACACTTACGGTTTACTAATTTGCTTGAAAATTCGCAATTTTCGCACTCTATTTATTTATAATTAATTTTGTTTGGTTGTTAGAATGGTATAATCAACTATGATAGAATTTTAGAGGAAACACAACCCCACCACTCCCCCAAAAGCCCCTCATTAAATGACTTTACAAGGAGAAATGTTTCAAATAAAAGTTGTAGCTCTTTCTTTATCAGTGTAGTGCACATTCGTAGCTTAAACAAAACGTTAAAACCGTTTTTAGAGGAAATAGCTAAAATCTGAAAAATACTTTTCAGTAAAAATGCACTTCCGTCCATCCGATATTATTCTAACTCGGAATTTCAACAACATATTTAATTCTAACTAATATTATTTAAATGATAGAATTGTGTAGAAAACTGAATTTGCATTTTAGAGGAAAAACCTAACCCCATCCCTCCCCCAAAAGTGCCTTTTGATGTGTGCCCTTAAATGACATTTTCCCAGAGAAATGTTATAAGTAAAAGTTGTAGATCTTTGTACGTGTAGTTGATAGTGAAAAAAAAAATTCTGTCAAGTGTTACTTTCGATTGACGAATTTTGACAGATAACTTACTGTTGGATCCCATGGTGATACTTAAACGGAATATCAAGTTTGAACTTTCTGCGATTTTTCGTTTTTGAGCTATGCTATTCACTTACATACATACACAGAGAGAGAGAGAGAGAGACAGACACACACACACACACACGCGCGCGCGCTTTTTTGTAAAAATCACTTTTTCCGTTTCAGGGAACCTCTAAACATGTATTTTCGGTGAAAACTATAAAACTGAAATTTTATAAAAAAATCTAGCAGGTAGCGTAGAACCACAGCCATAAACATTAAAGGCGTAGAATATATCGACGCAAATAGAACTTTATAACAAGATTAAACAATAATAACGCGAAGACGGCTATGGTTCTCCGCTGCCTGCCTCATTTTGACGTAGAATAAGTCTTTCACATCGATATATGGATGAGAAAGCGTTACCTAGCCTGGTGTCAAGGGACAGATGGAAAGTGAGGGTGTTTTCAGATTAGAGCGCATTGTTTGAGCAGTTTTCCCTGGTTTTCTTCCAAATGGCCTGTAATGAATATTTCAGTTAAAATACGCCTATTCTTAATTTATTCCCATAAAGATATAAGATTCTTATTCGAAACTTCTTTCCCATAAAAATTCGTTTTTCGAAGTTTTTGGAGGAGCTACTACTTTAAACTTTCCTCTAAACTACCATATCAATACAATGTATGGTCCTCCCACATACATAATATTAAGCTACACTAGAAGAATAGTTAGAATTCCAAATTTGGAAGAAAATCGGATAACCGGAAGTTCGACTTTCTAAAAATTGATTTTGGAATTTTTTGGAATATTCTTCCGGTAAAATTGATTGATTGGGAAGTTTGTAGGGAACAGTAGCGTCATGCTTTCCTTTAAAGTGCCTCTTCATACACTGTATGATTTTTAAAAACTATATTATAAAAGAGAGAAAAAATGCTTTATTACAACTATACATAAGTATGTACAATAATAATATCTATAACATAATAACCTTCCTACATTGTTTATATAATGATTTTTGGGATAAGGGGAGGATCAATATGCAGGGACAAAAGGGAAAAAACCTGCAGCTTTAGGAAAAATATTAAAAGAGGATGTGTTTCAGTCTTTTATGGCGTATAATGTATGGAAGGATCGTAAGTTGCTATTTTGCGGCAGAATAGATTGGGATGACAGTCTAGAGTGTAGAGAAACGTTTCAGGAAACTATTTTGGATGAAGGAACAATCTGGGGTTACAGAAGATTTTACGTGAAGTAGGTCGACTCTGGTGAATCAGTCGCAAGTCTTAAGAATTTCTTCTGGGTTATGTGAAGTTTTTTTGATGTTACTGTCACTAGACAGGCTGCAGCGGAGGAAGTGTAAAGTAACATGGGTCTCATGACGACTTTGTACAAAATGAGTTTGTTTTATGTGGTCATTTTTGAGTCGCCGTGACAGTAACGGGAAGAGTAGTCTTATAGCCATTTTTCCAGAATGCATTTTGTCCTTTGTACGTGGGTCGTGAAGCATAATTTGTTATAACAACTGTATAATATTATTACAAATAAGAAGCATTACTATAATTCCAAATTTAATGAAAATTTGCAAACCGAAAGTGCAACTTAACAGAACAGGTTTTTGAGGTTTGTTGGGGGTATTCTCGGAAACATTTATAACGATTTTGTTTAAATTTGAAGTGTTTATAGGTTAGGTAAAAAAGTATCACTTTTCAAAAAAAACAATAAACATATTTTAGAGGGCATCTTAGTTACGTTTACATTTAAACTGTCGCTATGGTGATGAGACAAGGGCGCCCACACACATATATATATATATAATTAATAAGAAAATCCGCTTTTAATTTTAGTTTATGAAACAAAGAAATAGGAAAAAAAACGACGAAAATTTAATCTTTATGATTGAATATCTCGGCAACGGTTTGAAATATTGAAGTGAAATTAACGGCATTATTCTTCATTTTTTTTAGTAAAATGTTTTCAACACAGAAGTAAAAAGTGGGGGTCAAAAAGGAATCGCAACTTTCAACCACCGATTTCAGTGTGAAGCGGCAATAAAATCAAATAACATTAACACCATCATAAACTAGAGCGCAAATACTTCAACAAACGTTATGTTCACTTTTTTGATATCTTTTTTCGTTTAGAGTTATTTCAAAAATGGCCCGTTTAAATGGGACCCCCTGTATATATAATCCCTAGCCCTTATTTTATGGCCCCCCCCTCCAACTAAATGTTTGTCAACATTGCAATTTTAAAGAAATTTTTAAAAATTAAATTGTTATAATTGGAGTCAGTAAAAGTCGTGTGAGTGCTTGAAACCACAATTTTTTTTGTTTATGAAATTTATTGTGTTGGTTTAGTGGACAAGTACTTTCTTTGTCTCCTTGGAAGAAAGGAATACAAAAAAAAAAAACAGGGTAATTTACATGAGACAGGACAGTTAGATGAGTACTCTACTGTTGAAAGGATGAGAACTGAAGAGAAAATATTTAGAATAGATTGGAGAGGTTAGAGAATTTCCTAGTTATAACCGCTACTATACCTTAATCTTCAAATCGTGACCTAAACATCTAGCTCAATGAATCCCAACTACAATCATCTAGATCACGTAGCGTTCAGCCCCTTGCTCATGGAAGGCCGTTTTATTGCTACTAATAAACCAATGGGAGAACATCAGGACAAATATTACGCAATTCAAAAACAATAAAATAACAAATAACCGTGCAAACAGTATTACAAGGAAATCTGCTAAGTATTTGGATAAATATTTCTACGATGAATATAACATTAACAGACATGGAATAGAAGAAAACAGGATTAACAATGTAAATATAAGGAAAGAAAAATATAAGTTAATAATACATATGGACGAATCATACTATAAAATATAATAAATAATGAACTGTTATGCTTATACAAATATTAACAGTAAAAAAAAATCTGGTGTGAAACAAAAAGGTACACATAACTTTCTCATACTGAAGTTAAAATATAATTATATCATTGAGGAATTCTGTTTTTTACTTAGATATATTTTTACTTAGCTCCTAAGATAAATAAAAAGTAGGGAAGGGGATAGCTAAGTGGTTAGCGTACTGGACTCCCACGCGGGGACCAGGGTTCGAGTCCAGTTGTGCTACCCTTAGATTTTTTCTTCCTAGGAGCCCCTACAGCTCACTGCCAGGATGTACAGTGTTGTCTGTAACGAGAGAACACTGTCCGGAGGCAGGCAGTGCATTGAGAAGGCTCCGGGCACCAATGACCATAGATGGTTGACGCGCCTTAAATTAAAAAAAATAAATAAATAAAGAAATGTTGGCGGATACAGTATCTACCCAAGGCAGTTATTAGTTGAAATAATAAAAGTCCAGAACAGAGCGCCAAAACATTGAAGAAAAATCTATATAACATGTAATCTTTGACGTCATAGCTTCCTCACAAAATGTTTCAAATAAAAGTGATATATCTGGGCAAATAGTATATTCCAAATTAAAGTGATATATCTGGGTAAATATTATATTCCAAATTAAAGTGATATATCTGGGCAAATAGTATATTCCAAATTAAAGTGATATATCTGGGCAAATAGTGTATTCCAAATTAAAGTGATATATCTGGGCAAATAGTATATTCCAAATTAAAGTGACATATATCTGGGCAAATAGTATATTCCA
>JAAEAF010005130.1:0-105629 GCA_011037195.1 Triatoma infestans | reverse complement strand
GTGAAATTTAAATTCAATTAAAAGAAGTACAACGGACTTACTTTTACATATATATATATATAATATGTAGTTATTATGCGAAGTTTAAAGACAATCGTTGAAACTATTTCCAAGCGGAAATTTCGCAGAACTAAAAAAGACATTCCGTACAACTTTCGGTTTAGATATTTTGTCTGAAACTTTAGTATAGATGTGTGATCATAGCATTAAGAGGAATATGCAATTTAAAACTTCCTATGATTTTTCATTTTTGAACTATTCTGTACACACATACACACACACACACACACACACAATACTATTCTTATTATCTTGAGGGGACCGGATTCAACTCGTAACATTTTTGCATCAAATAAATTTGACTCAGATTAAGTATGAATGTTAGAATTAAAAATTAACTAGGAAGTAAATAAGTAAATGAATATGTATAGTAACAGAAAAGAATATCTAATAGTTATTATATCTGTCAGTTTTAAAATTTAATAAATTACAAGTACATACAACTTCGTAGTCGCTTTCAACTACTACTCTACACTTGTTCTCAACTAATATTTATAGTTTCGAATTTCAACTAAACTATTGTAGTTGAAAAGAAAATATTAAAACTGCAAAAGCATCCTCAATTACATTTATAGTTGTTTATAGTTAGTATATAATATTTCAACCAATGAAAACTGTAGTTTATAATAATTATTTATGGTTGCAACTACAAGTTTGCCAACTTTTTCTAATGGTAAAGAAAGGATTCATTGAAACACTATTTATTTTACGGCGCTTATTAGATTGGCCAGCAATTCACGGCAGTCTTGTAGGACTAGTAAACATCAACGCCTTAGGAAATGTATTGGTGTTTCTATATTAGTATTATTAGACATTTGAGTAAAAAGTCTTTCGTTCACGTAAGAGGAAGGAAGTACTGCTTTCGTTTCAAATTTTCGATATCAAGTTTTCACTGGAAAACAACATTTTGAGATGAATAAGTGTTTTTTTAGAAAATGGTCTGTGCATGTATGTGTGGTGTGAGCATAACTCAAAAAATCTGGTGTGAAACATTCACACAACTTTCTCTTACTCCAGTTTTCACAATTGAAATTGGCAAATTTTAACGTTAGTATACCATTTTTAATGAAATTTGTCAGAGTTCGTCAAAATTCGTCGAAAACTGAAAAACTGTTCAGTAAAAGCGCACTTTCGGTTTACTAATCTGGTAGAAACTTGGAATTTTGGCCATTTATTTATTTCCAAGTAATTTTGTTTGGATAGTAGAATTGTAGAATAAATTAAAATAGCACTTTAGAGAAAACATAACCCCTCCCCTCCCCCAAAAGCCCCCTTAAATGACATTATCAAAGAAATGTTTCAAATAAAAGTTGTAGCTCTTTATAAGTTTGGCACACATTCCTACTTTAAAGAAAATCGTTGGAGCCGTTTCCCTAGAAAATACCAGAAAACTGAAAAACACAATTCAGTAAAAACGCACTTCCGGTCATCCGATTTTTTCAAACTCGGAATTTCGACAGCATATTTAATTTTAATTAATATTATTTATAAGACAGAATTATATAATAAACTGAAATAGCACTTTAGAGAAAAATCTAACCCTACCCCCCTTTCTCAAAACTGTCCTTAAATGAATTTTCATGGAGAAATGTTTCAAATAAAAGTTGTAGCTCTTTGTATGTGTACTGGATTATATCGTGTACAAGTTCCAAGAAAATTGTCAAAGCCGTTTTTCAGAAAATCGCAAAAAAGTAAAAAAACCAACTAGTAAAGTGGTACTTCCTGTTGAGGAATTTTGACAAATGACCTACTGTCGGATCCCATAGTGATATCTAAACAAGATATCAAGTTTAAACTTTCTACGATTTTTCATTTTTGAGCTATGCTGTTCACACACATACATACATACATACACCACACACACACACACACACACACACACACACACAGAGGCCATTTTCTAAAAACCATTTTTTTGGAATCAGGGGACCTTAGAACTGATATTTCCGGTGAAAACTCGATATCGTAAATTTGACACGATTGCCACACTTCCTTTTACTACGAGTAAGAGAAAGTAAAATGGAAAATCGCCGGAAAGTTCAAACTTTCCTTGACAAAATTCCACCAAGGGAACAGAGTTTTGAATAAAAACGGTCAACCGGAAATAATAACGCTTTATTGAATGGATTTTTCAGTTTTAGGAGATTTTCTCAAAAATGGCTCTCACGATTTTCTTTAAACAAGATATATTGTCTAACAAAAGCTACAATTTTTATTTAAAAGGTGTTTTCGGGGAGCGGTGGGGGTTATGTTTTCTTCTAAATTGCTATTTTATTGTATTATACAATTCTATTATCCATATAATATTAATTAGAATTAAATATTTTGGTAAAGTTCGGAGTTTGAAGAAAATCCGGTAACCGGAATTGCGACTTTACTGAAGTTATTATAGTTTTCTACGATTTTATCCATAAAAACACTGGCGCAAGGGGTTTCATTAAGTTGGTATACTAACTGTACATACAGAGAAGTATCAGTTTTCTCTGAAACTTTTTTCAGAGAAAGTTCATTTAAATGGAGCTTTAAAGAAAACAGGTGATTTAGTACAAATGTCGTTTAGATTCTTCCCTCCATGTAAATCGAAGGCAGCTAAACGTGTAGTAAGAATTATATGTTTGAAGAGAATTAGTCAATTATGAAAACTGCAAGACGAGAAAATCCCGTGAGTTTTTATATACCAATTTTTATCCTACTGAGAAAGAAAATGAATTTTTTAGTTATTATTTTTTGTATTTTAAATTTACTCAAGTTTATGATGGCAGGTATGTATGTGTATGTGGTATTACAGTTAGTTAAATTGTAGAGAAAAGTAAACCTATATTAAAATAGCATTCCACGAACTAGAAAAGACGACACAAATGTGTACTGAGTTTACCAACCAACTACCCGCGTAATATATTAATGGTTGTAACTATTCTCACGGCCTTACTATAGGAACCGTAGCCAGTTAGAAGTAGTATGCATCCTCTGGGATTATTTACGACCCGCCACAAACTTCTCCTTCCCTATTCTTGGGGACGGAAAAAGAAATTTACGTAGTACCAAGAAGAAGACCGCCCATATCACACACTAACTTCCCGAATATGGTACACAAAGTAATACTACCCACCCCCGACGCCTAAAATAAAAGTGTTTCTCCTATCTTCATAACGTACGCGCTTCAGAGAATAGCGCCTGTTTTTTTCCATTAACATATCCTCGCAAAATGCCTGTTTATATATATATATATATATATATATATACATTCATATATACATACAAACACACATGAACAATATATATATATATATATTAGAACGCAACACATATGTAAAGACTAGTAATATATCCACATTCTAACTCAACTTGAACGAATGTCACGCGATACAAATCTATGAGAAAATGAGAAAAAAAATAATATAATTTTATATTCTTTTCAAAATTCTCTTGCCTTTCTTTTTTGTAATATAATTGAATTCAATATAACTTCATTTATTGAGAATATTGAAAAAAAAAATAGCATATCACCAAATTTCTATTTTCCTAAAACATAAAACATATAACACCAATTAGGGAGCGGGGATCAATGGTAGCGGGGCTGTCCTAGCAACGCTAAGGATCCGGAGTGCTAAGTGATTTATTCTTCGTAGGACCCTCTTCAATTCACTGCCCGGTGATGAGCAGTGCACTGAGAAGGCTCCAAAAGCTCCACGGGGCACAACAGGTCGCAGTGCAATGTATCCCGTTTAACAATCTTAACAACATTATACTGAAAGACAAATGCAATGGTTGCTAGTGATGGATGTAGAGACTAATTTAGTGTTTCATTTTATCCTTTAATGATGACGATACTGCTTGTAGAATGCCTGTTCTAGACTTGGTGTAGAAGAAAGTTCTCTTTTAGACATAACTTCTGGCTTCATTTATACATTGAGGAGTATTTTTCTTCCTCTTCTTTTGCTAAGTGCGACAGTTTCACTTATTGCTTGTAGTGGGTAATTCCAGTGACCCGCCAAGCCCCTCTTAACTGTTGCCAGAGTGGTATTCAATTACCGAATCAAAATCAATAGTAAATAGCCAAAAGCAAAATTCAGAGTTATTTTTCTTTTTTTTTACTTTTTAATGAGTCCTATTCAAATAATGGACAATACCGTAAAGGCTATCAGAAACTCTCCAATTTACCTCATAATGGGCCAATTCTCAGTTAAGGTAAATAAAGTTTTGCTGCAGCATTGCATAAGTTCTGTTCATATGTTCTCCTTGATCGACTGCATTTGAAGCCAATAGTTCCATTTTGTATTTAACCTTGTTCCCTCTTATTCCTAGAAGTGTAGCCTATCTAATCATCTCATTTCATTAGGCTGAAGTTGAACTCATAGCATGATTCATTCTAATTTTTGTAATATTCAATATTAAACTCCACAGTAGCATAATTAGCTCTTTAGGGACCAAAACTTACCAATAGTCAATCGTAGGGGTGGAGGGACGTAATAGTCATCACAGTTACACCTACCATTATAAAATTTTATTTTCAAAAAATGATTGGTCTACATTTGTCTGATCGATAATCAGGAAAAATTGAAAATAAATAAATTTTAATTTTTAAAACAAGTCACTATGACTTGTTGACGAATTTCAACGGAAACCCTTGTTTCAGAATGCTTACAACGGAATATCAAACTGAATGAAGTTCCTACGTTCTTTTTGCTTTGTTGTGCTTCCACTAATAAAACATACACACACACACACACACAGAAAACAATCTATTCAATAAATTTTTCCATCTCTATGTTCATCAGTACATTTATTGTCTATGAAAGCTAAATTTTGAAAATCAAATATGATCGCAATAATTCGTAGAGAAAAATAAACTTTTTGATATTTTTCAGATTTTGTCTAAAATTTCCAAGTAAATTTGTCAAAACTGATTAATTAATAGGAAAATAAAAAACCGCTAACTTCATATAATTCACAATAATAATAATAATAATAATGTGGCGATAATATGATTTTTCTCATAAGTTTAAATATTCTCAAATTAAATTTTGTAAAGAAGGAATAAAAGAAACAAATAACATTAATTATTCTGTCGTCCTTTCTCCTTATTATTAATAGATACATTAATTAACAAGACACTGAAAAATGAAACTACTCTCTTCACAGGGACGATGATATAAACCCAGTTAGTTAAAATTAAAGGAGAACTGCCACGCCCAACCACAGTATTGATAACGATGTTAGCCAATCAACATTTATTACCCATCTCCAAATTGGAGTGCTCATAGAAATTTCACATTTTCAATTTTCAAATATTTGTTTACAAATACATATAAATTTGCAAAATGTAGAGGCGGTACATTTGTTTTTGTTTAAAAGCAGGAGAAAAAATTTAAATTTGCCCCGCCCAAAAAAAGAAGGCACAGAGAATAATTAGGTCATTAAAAGCATTAGGGTGTGAAACAGTCTCTTGACTTTCTCTCAGTGTAATTTATGTACACGTACGTAATTGACCAAATTTCTTGAAACATAAAATGTTCAGTCTTGGAAATAGTAATTTCATCCTTTTCCCAGAATTTCTATCTCACATCAATTTTCTCAGAAAAAAATTTTTCAATAAAAAAATTATGGGTCTCTCTGTGCATATGTTGTTAGTACACCAAGTTAAAAGAAATCTGGCGATATCTATGGGCAACAGGAAGCCGGAAAAAGTTGGAAATTCTTTCAGTAAAATGGAAATTTCGACCAACCAATTTTCTTCAAACTCGGAATTTGGCCAACATATTTAATTACCATTAATATAAAGAGAGTAGAAACGTTTAATAAACAGAAATGAAACTCTACGATGTAAACTCTAACCACACAACACTTCCACGGAATCCCTGTGGAAATTAGAAAATAACATTTCTTTCGTACTCAGGAGACCTCAATACATACAAATTCCGGGGAAAACTTTTCTTTTTTTCTCTTTAAGGGTTTTTGCAAGTGCATAATTTATGGAACAAGTTAAACAAGATGAACAATGAAATAGTAGGATGCCGGGTGAAGTTGACGTATTCAGATGGTCTTGACAGATCTGTGGGGAGAGTGAAAGTTAAAAAGGACTTTTTCGATTTGAAGAAGATAATTTGAAATGAAATTTTAGCTAGCGAAATGGTGAAAACTTATTCTGGAAAACACGATTACAATACTTCCTATTATAGCAGTTTGAGAAATTACACAAATTTAAATGAAAATTAATAATAATAAAATAATAAATAATAAAACTAATTAAATGAGCGAAGTGTGAAGTGACGTTCAGAATAGTTTCCATTGTCTTTTTGCATACATTCAGATACTCTGTTTTGTATGGGATTGACCATATTAAGTTGTAAAATAATATTGTTGTTAAAAAAAGAAACAATGAATGAAGAGGAAATGAATAATTAAATGAATAAAAAGAAGGAATTCTATTAAAACATGTAGAAAATATAAATAGAGTTGAAGTAAGTTTAAAGTTGTAAAAGTAACAATAGTAAAATGGATTAACTAGTATAAAACTAACTGAAACTGGAGCGAAGATCTTCTCTTGAAGTCAAGAAAGGAAAGCAAAGTGGAAGAGGAGGACATAACAATCCGCTCGGCGTTACCCAGGTTAACTTATGCAGATGAAGAACAAACAAGGAAGTGATGTCATCAAGTATAGTGTAGGGTTTCCTCTTTCTCTCTCTCACTCTCTCATTAGAGGATCATGTATAAAATTACCAAATTCCCTTCCACTCACTCATTCATCAAGTTCTCTTGGTTTAACTAAAACACACTAAAAAGTTTTAGGAATTTCTATAGCAAACTTTTAACCTCTTTTTTATTTTATTACTACACCAAATGTTTTTTACTAGTTTGGGAAAAGTGATTACTATAAATAGTTGTAATCGGCCACATACCTTATTGACACTTAAATTCCCACTCAAGACTTCCTAAATTTACTGCTTAAAAACCATAAAGCTAATTTTATGTTTAATTTTATGGTTTTATGGTTGTTTTATATGTGCTGTAGTAAAACTTTGTCGAAACATTATTGTACTTTACTTTATTTCAGATTCTTTCAAGAAGTAAAAGAGTATAAGAAGCAATAAAAAAATCAGGAAAATTGTAAAGAGAAATGAAAATAAACTTTTGAATAAAATTAGCTCTTAGAAACTGTCTTTTGGTCGTAAGAGAAAATAAAAAGTTATAAATTAGGATAACCAATAATATATATTCAAGGATCTCTGAAAAAGCATGACCGCCTCCCACTTTACTAAACCATCAAGTCAATTTTCTAAGAAATAAGTATCAAAGAAATGATGTTCAAATAAGTGATGTCTATTTAAGTTAATATGACAAGTTCAAAGGAATTCCTTGTGTCTTTTATAATAAACTAAACTAAATATTAAACTAAAAAATAGCGGAAACCGAAAAAAGAACGCTCATAAAGTCGCACTTCCGTTCAACCGATTCTCTTCAAACTTGCACTTTTGGCTATAAATTTCATTCTTATTAATATTCATATAACATACTAAAATAGTGTATTAGACGAAGGCCTAAAGTCCCCTCTCATCTAGAATCATCCAGCCCGAAAATAAAATCTTCCGGATTTTAAAAAAAAAAACAAATATCAAAAATCCATATACAGAAAAAATTGGTATTTCCGGTTGATCAGCTTTTGACCAAAAGCTTATTTATGGTCCCTGGTAGCGAAATATCAAGTTTGAACATTCTAAGTATTTTGAGCATGCTTGCGCACACAGAAATCAATTTCAAACAACCACTTTTTCGTTTTTACTCTGGGGTCCAGGGGTAAATTGATTTTGCTCTGTGCAAGTCTGTGTTATCGCACTGTTTTAACAAAACATCCTGATGATGGGCGAACGTTCAAAAGCGGTAGATGACCACAAAAAGAGGTCGATTATCAGGCTTTCCAGCTCTGCGGGCCCAACCATAAACCACAACAATTAAAAATTGGTGTTCAAATGATAGGAAGCAATTTTCCCATTCTATAGCGACTTTGAAAGCTACAAAATGGTTAATGTGAAGTTACTAAACCTACTACGACAACATAATTAAAATTGGTAATAACAATAGAATTTTTTTTAGGGAAGGGATTAGCTCAGTGGTTAGCACGCTGGATTCCCACGCGGAGGTCCCAGGATCGAGTCCAGCTGTGCTGTCCTTAGAGTTTCTCTCCCTAGAAGCCTCGACAGCTCACTGTCCCGTGTTGGACTGTGTTGTCTGTAAGGAGAGTACACTGGCCGGAGGCCGGCAGTGCACTGAGAAGGCTCCGGGCGCCAATGACCATAGATGACGCGCCTTAAATTAAATAAAAAACAATAGAATTCGTTTGAACCACTGAACAATTGACGGAAGAGGTTAATTCAATTCACCCAAATCCGACATTATATTGGCCAATCAACAAAGATTATACCAATATTTCCTCGTACAGCCTTAAGAAAGAAGTAAACATAGAAAAAAAAAAAAAATGAGAAAATAAAGAGAAGACTGAAATGTGAAAAATCTTGAACAATAAGATGTGCAAAAAACAAACATAATTAGCGTAACAGAAAAACGTAATAGGCGTACATGCACCGAGACAGTTCTGAAAGACAAGTTTAACTCAAATATAAACGAAAAAGTTTAATTTTCTAACAGAAAAACCTATTTGTTTTCGAATGGATTTAAAAGGATTAATGATATATACATATATATATATATGTGTGTGTGTGTGTGTGTAGGCGTTGATAAGTTAGGCGAAAGAAATGTCAGCGTATAGAAAAGGCCAATGGATAGAAAACAACAGGCGAGTTTGTGACGTGTCGGCAACATTCTATCCTAATGCTGTTCCTGTATATATTGATGGGACCAGGATTGGGTAACCTTTACACATTTGCTTGTTGGCCCTGTGAGCTGTGGGTTACTATCATCAATCTCACTAGCTATGTAAATCCCTGTCTGGCAACTGCGGCCTCAGAGGGTTTAACTTGCCTTTATTTCCCCCTCTCCCGATCAGTGCTGCACTCTCACTTCTTCCTTGGTTTCCTTCTTTTTTTTCTGTTAGAATTATTAAGAACTTGAATGAAATCCGTCATCATGGATTTGAGAGAAAAGAGATTTTAGACAGGTAGAACTTACTGTTTTTGAATGGTAAAGAGTGGTCTCTGTAAATATGTCAATGCAGCATGTAATACAAAAATTATTTGGTTAACTTGCAGCTCTTCCTCCACCCAGAATTCCCGGAAATCAATTTTCTCAGATAAAAGTTTCAAGCAGACTTGCTATTTCTATTCACTTATTGATAGTGGATCTTGTTTAAGGATTATACTCGGTGCCACTTTTAACATGGCCATCCATTTTTCTTGAAAATTACGTAGAAAAACCAAATGATGCATGAACCAAATGAATCATTTTTTCAACAAGTTCAATTATGTGATCAATTATTTTTTTTTTTAGCTGCAGAAATAAAATTTCCACGCCAACTTTCCTCTTTCCACCAAATATTTCTCTCAACGAATACTAAAAGTAGATTATTTTCGTGAAACTGGTTGATGAACGAGAAAAATCCGAGTTGACTTATTGAATTTTGAACGTAGAGAAATTCTCTGACCTTCTGCTTGCTATTATTCCACATTGTTTTTCAATTTATGGTCAAATATATTCAGGTATGGTTTATATTTCACAGTTTATGTGGAAAAATATTTTCACATTGTCGTTCACAATCTCGCCCTAACTCTCCTCGCTTTATGAACTGGACAACCATCCTGCTGAAAGTACGTGCTTACAGGGACATTTTTAAGCAGATCTGGGAATACTTCACTTAAGAAATGATGATCGCTGAGTGCATTCAAAATTGAATATCTCGTCTCGAATATTCGAGAATTTTTCTCAGTCAATAACCGTTTTTCATAAAAACAAATCTACTATAACAATCTGTTAACACAAATAAATGATCCATTTAGATATAAGAAATTTGGTTTTGAAATCTCTGTTTTCTGAAGTTTAAAGAACACAAATGATCACATATTTGCAATCCTTGAAAAAATTGAATGGGGACATTTGAAACAAGACATTTTCCAAGACAAGTGAAATGGAGTGTATTAAAATTGACACCCTACTAGGAAAATTTGCGATAATCGCGACACTCTTTCTTATAACGTTAGTATATAGTAAATATTAGGTCAACTCTTTATAGTAGAACTGTTTATAGTTTATGTATTTAGCAAATAACAATAGAATTAACAGAAAGTAAAAATAATCGAATGTTCCATTAATTGACTCTCCTGAGTACCAAGCTATTTTCAAATAGTTACGGTTGTTGCCACTATTGCCAAGTAACCAGAAACTTCTAAGGATTTCTAATTTATCCGTCAATGGTTTAACCATTCAACTGGAAAGCAATGGTAACTTCCTATTTCTACCATATATCCGGTTGCTACCATTTCCGGATTAAGGGGAGAAAAAGCATACTAGAAGATAAATAAAAATAGTTTTTTAACAATTTCGGTTTCTGTAAATTCTCTGAGTTTACTTATTTTTAAATTGTCCAGAAGGACTGGCCACTTTTATTTGAAATAATTTATTCCAAAAATTTATTCAAAATAATATTTAATGTAACTGACTACTCCAAGTAATTATTTTACATAATCTTTGAAATTAGCCATGACATAATACAATGATTTGGAATAATCAGGTGATTGATAATTCATTATTTCATTACTTGAAATAAC
This sequence comes from Triatoma infestans, assembly GCA_011037195.1. Taxonomy (NCBI): domain Eukaryota; kingdom Metazoa; phylum Arthropoda; class Insecta; order Hemiptera; family Reduviidae; genus Triatoma; species Triatoma infestans. Next base: position 94,854 of record JAAEAF010005130.1, on the reverse strand, counting down.
CAATAAATCAAGAGTCGTATGTTTATTTATTTTTTTCATTTATTTAAATATATTTTCAAAAATAAATTATTTTCAAGTTATTATTTCAATTAAACTTTGGGGAAATCAATATTTTCAATATAATTTTTGCACATTTCTATTGAAAGTCTTGTTGGAGACTTATAGAAGCGCTGCTTGTTCCAACGGTGGATTAACTAGTAGCAGTGGCTACTAGCGTGGTGAACCTTTCAAGATTGATCTTGGTAACTGTTAACTCGTCCATAGATGACGACTGTAGTTAACTGCTCAGATTTCCAGCTTTATGTCCAATTTTTGTCGTTACGGTGTCCAAGATGGAGGATAGGCTTCTAGGTGGGAGATTGGCTATCCAAGTGGAAGCACATTTGCCCATACATTGCAATGGGTGAGGCAGAGGAGGTAATGGGTAGTTAATGTGGCACAATGGTAAAGCTTGCTGCGGCTGGTATTATAACTATTGAGTCTAGTTTTTGTATGATGAATTAACTGACTTGATCCCATTATATCTTCAATCTAAAAATAATAATGGTTTTTTATTTCTATACAACGAGACAGAAATCCATCAGCCGTAGTCTCAGAACAGTACTGGATTAATTAATTAATAAGTAAAGCAAATTAAAGCAAAACAGAAAAATGTTCCATGCAGCTGGAAAGATAAAGTAAAAAACAAACTCAATAATTGAAAACTAATCAAGTAATGATTCCATTTTAATTATTTCTTTCTTTGTTTTAATTATTATTATTTTCTTTTCTCCCCAATTCGTATTTTTTTTATTGCAGTGAAAAATTGAATTCTTGAATTAACAAATATCTGTGCTTCCAAGCATGTCAAACATAGTCAATGCGAAGGACAACAGTGATCTGTTTTGTAAAACTACTGGCATCAATGTAAAGGAGTGGAGATTCAGAAGTCAAAGATAGTATATTCAGACATAAAATGAAATAAATCCTCAACCCACTCCTGATCCTTATAAAGCATATTCATTAATCACACCATTAATGTAATTACCTTAATAACAGCTGCTTTGGTTTTCATTTACTATTGTGCTGTTACCATCTTATATTGAATTAATATTATGGAATGTAATAATTACTATTATTCCTTTGTGAATAATTCTAAGGGTATTCGAGACACTACTGTGAAAGACATCCTAGATTCTAGATGTGGGTAGTGGTAGAAAGGGAGGAATAGTTCGTCAACGACCTGATAAAGATGTAATTATGTAAATTCATATCCATTGTTCCACAAAGTGGATCATAGAACAATTCAAAGTTTTTTAAGTTGAGCAAAACATGTTATTTATAATAAATTGTTAATTGGATTAAATGTTTTTTAACAGTAAGAGAGATCATTTACATAACTGTTTTTATAAAAGAAGAATAACACAGAAATGGTGCGGAACACTATTTCTTGTTTGGTGCGGACAAAATATGAATTAAGATTTAAATAAAAGTAATTAATTAAAGAATAATTTAAATTTTCAAGTTATTAATAATCCTAATAAATTAAAATATTTACAAATAAGATTACAAATTTTAAGGAAGGAAATTAAAGTTTTCCAAAAAAAGTAAAAAAGTCGTGTCATCAGTTATAATACAAAGAATAAAGCAACAGGTCCATGTCTCGAGATTATTAGACAAGATGACGGCGCCTATCGTTTTAGAGTTTGATATAATTTAACTTTCGTTACTAAAACTGTGAAGGGAAGATTTTAGTAAAGATGAAATGATAAGGAGAGTAGAAGGGTAGATCTTTATTGTTGACAGCCGTTCTGTATATTAAAGGGATAAAATGTTGCAATTGTTCTTATTTACAAAATATCTTAAAACTATGCCTTCTAGAGTTTTTCTAAATATAAATTTTTGTTTTTTAATTTAGTATTATTTTTAGAAATGTTAATTAATATGGGGAAAGAGACAATAACCAGAAAGAAAGAGAGCATGAGAGAGATTTTGCATATTTTATATAATTAAACTAATTGGTGATGGTTCTGTTACATGAAAGAAAAGTTGAAAACGATGTTTTGTTGTTCGTTACGAGACTGTATTCAATGTAGTAAAATACTCGTAGATGTTGAGGTTCGGCCATAAAAGAAACTTTTTTAAAATTTTCACCGACGTTTCGGCAAAATTCTTGCCTTCTTCTTCTGGGTAGAAATTTATTGTTAGAATTTCTTAAAAACTAGAGTTTAACTTGTGATATATCATCACCAAGTGTTAACTTGGATGTTGAGAACTTGTGATGTTATATCACAAGTTAAACTCGAGGTTTTTAATATTTTTACCCTGAAAAAGGCTTATTTTTTGCCGAAACGTCGGTGAAAATTTAAAAAGAGTTTTTTTTATGACCGAAACTCAACATCTATTTTACAACGTTGAAAAAGATAGTTACATAGTTAACAAGTATGAACAAAAAAAAACAAAAAAAAAACAGAAATTACATTAGTAGATGGGATACAAAAGAAAAGAACACATGCAGAAGAGGAAGTAAGTAATTAAAAATTTAATGATTTATATCAGCTCATATCTGTCGTTGCCCTAATTAATTAGAAGATCTGCAGTTTTTATTCAGAGCTATGCTCTGATATACAATTCATTACAGTTATAGATGCTGTAAAAAGGTAAACAAAAATAAAGGCAATTAAATATTAAATAAAAATTCGAAATTTCAAGAAAATTTGCTAGATAAACTATAAGTATTGCATAAAAAAAAAAGTAAGGTGTTTTATTTATTGTCAGTAGAAATTAAAACTTTATATATGATATAAAAATTAAGCAGCCTTTATTTATGCAAGTGGTAATTAGACTGTTCTTTAGTCTATCCATAAATCTCGGACTTACAGCGGTGTTTTTAATTCACCTCAATCTATTTCTCCGACAATTAATCAGACTTCCAACCCAATTTCTGATTTAGTATCTCCAAAATTTTACCCGTCAATAACATATAACAGATATAAAAACTAGCTTCATAATACAGATCTATTTAAGACAGCAATAACAACTTAAGGTTCGGTAACACCATAAATTTCTTTTATTATTCTTTTTTGAGCAGACTGACGCCATTAAGGAATATGAAAATCATTTTATTCAATCTGCGAGTATAATTTTGAAAAAAAATGATTTCTACCTTCTCCTACTATTATAAGAAGAAGTACTGCAATCTTGTTTAGATTTTGAAAAATTGAGTTTCCTCCCGGTTAATACAAGTTTTTAAGTTCTCTAAAAGTGAAAAAAAGAAACAAACAAACGAATATAATCAGCAATTCAGCATTTTTCAGCAATTTTCTCTAAAATAAAACCAAGTTCATTGCTTCCTGAAAAAATTGGAAAAAGATATATTGTGGTTTATTTAGGTGTCATTATTTCTGGTAAAAAAGCATTTTAATTATCTCTAAAGTGCAATGTGAACATTTTTTAGAAGTGAATATGATTGTATAAAAGTTTTTCTACGGGTTTTTATTAAACTGTTGCGTAAACTATTTTCGCTGGTCGTGTGAGTTATAAGCGTTATTATGGGATAACCACCCACAAGGTCACCAAAATCCCTGAAGAAATGGTTAGTCCATTTCTCTCTATTGATCTATTTCTAACTTACATTATAATTGTATTATTTATTTATTTTTACTTTCTTTTACATTTTATACGAGGGAGTACTGCGATCGCATCAAATTTACGAAATTAGAACTTTCACAGGAAATACAAGTTCTAAGGTCCCCCTCAGTCCGAAAAAGTGGTCTCTGCGTTTTATAGTCCAACCCAATAAATGGGAAATCACAGAAATCTGCAAAACTTATTATTTTCTTACTAGGGACACCTGACAATAAGGTTTGGGTCAGAATCGGTCATTGCAGTGAAAAGATTTTGAAGTATTATTGCTATTTTCTCGTACATAGTTCCAACGATTTTCTTTAAACTTGGTATACCCACTAACCAACCATAAGTAGTGCTACATCTTTATACACATTCGTCTATATTATATTACGTATATTATAGACATTTATATTATCTTTCGGATATGCACTTCACATAAACTTCGTTTATATGTGAAATTCTTAACCAGAAAATATCAAAGCTATTCACACCAGATTTGTTTAAAAAGTAAAAAAAAAACACCATAACCGATAACGTCGGCACCTCTCAGTTCTATATCGGAGAATAAAATCAATTTCAATCATAACTTATCAGTGTGAAATATACAATATAGGTTAATATCATTAAAAATTAATAAAAACAATAATTAGCAGTATAACTAACACAAATGCAAACAAAATTATAAAACGAGTTATTAAATAACGTTAGATTTTATAGCTAGTATAATTTAACAACTAATGGCATATTCTTAGCTGAAGTAACGCTTATTGAAACTAAAGTGAACTGCTAGATAATTAGTTTATTTGGGTATGTTTGCAGTAATCTAAAACAACAGTAGCGGGAATCAACAATATCTCTCTCTCACTCTCTCTGTGTGTCTGTCTGTCTCTCCAATACACACTAACAGAAGCACACAACAAAACGGTCAGACACATCTGCTAGTGTGTGGACATGAAACTTAGAATTCAGTCTCTCTCTCTCTCTCTGTAACTCATTCACTCACTACAACTCACTCTAGCCAATCATCATCTAGCTCACTCTCCACAGTGTATGTTTGTGAGTGTTTATGTACAATGTGGCCAACATTTCAACCAATCCTGTAATGTGTGACAATCAACCAGTAATACCAACCAACAACAACAACAACAACAACATCAACCAAACTAAATGTGGACGGACAAAACAGACTGACAGACAAGCGGCGGTTTGAAGAAAGGATAGATTGATCTGTAGGCCTTTCTGAGGTCAACCACGAACATTGCTATTAAGCGTATCCTTGTGATGGTCAAACAACCGACATATGCACACACATGTGTATATGTATATATATATATATATATTCACAAACATAAACTGTCATGTTTATGTTATACACAGAGGGAGGGTTGAGAATACAATATGCATTATCATTCCCAAAATTACTCGCCCCACCACTTGTCTTCTCCATCTTACATAATACTATATATATATATATATATATATATATACACGTCAAACTGTGACAATTTCAATATATATGTTACAGTTACACGTTAATATTACAGTTAATTGCTAACCCTAACCTGTAATTATAGTGTGACATTCAGTATTACATTTATTACTCACATGAGAAAATGTTAACTCTTCCATGAATTAGGGTATTTTTTTTATTTATTTATAATTATTAAATTCAATATCAGAATTAAAAACAATGTAACTTATTGTAATTAGTGTAAGAATCTACTGTGAAATACTCATATAACTTTCTTTCATTGCAATTTACATAGTTTTCATTTATTTATTATTATACAATTATTACATGTTTACAAATTTCAAATATAACCAAAAATATATTATACGTACACTCGTACATACAGTGCATCCGAAAGATATTATAAAAAATGAACTTCCGGTGAACTGATTTTTTTTCAAACTCGAAAGTTTTGCAACACATTATATTCATATCCTTTCAGTATCAAACGAGTATATAGGCATTTTCGAGGAAAGACTAAAATCACCACCACCACAGAAAAACTTTTAAATAAATTTTCCGGGAAAAATGCTTCATAAAAGTTCCCCCCCCCCTTTTTGTTTTATAATTAGTCGATATTAAACCAAGTTTAAAAAAAAAATCTGGTGTGAAACACTCACACGACTTTCTCTTACTCTAATCAATATAATATTCAATCAAGAAATTTTCTTTAAAAATCCAACGCTACAATGTTTAGTTAGACTGGCCCTAAAAATGGGGTTGATTGGACATCTGAGCGGCCTCATGTGGAGCACTCTGTGTCAAGACCAACAAAGCTTACGCTGATTTAAATTTAAACTAATTGACAGGCCTCCAATACCCCTCGAAGATCAATTTTTTCAAATAAAAAAATGTTTCAAATAAAAGGGATATACGTTTCTATCTATGCAGCGAGCATTCCTCCAAATTTAAAGAAAATTGTTATAACAGTGTTCGCGGAAAATTACTAAAAACTAAAAAAATCTATTCTGTTAATTCGCATCTCCGGTAAACCGATTTCTACAAATTTGTAATCCTACCAATCCTTTTAACGTGTATTAATATTATGTATTATGTGCTGAAACCATATATTATCCTAAATTGGTAACTTTAGAGGAGAAAGCATATCGCTATTGCTCTCCAGAACTCCCAAAGAGTGATAGGTATTTATGTATGTAGATAGTATATACGAAGTTTAAAGAAAATCGTTTAAACCATTTACGAGAAAATCATGAAAACCTGCGATTTCTAGTTTCTGAGAAGATGAAAGAACTCGAAATTTACCTCCAAATGCCAAAACTGATCCAAAATTAAACGAAGTTTCAACAACATAACTTGAATCACGTAATAATTTTTTTATTCTAGATGACAGACGAGTTACGGACAAAGTTAATGCTGTGCCACTTGCTAACAACACCTTACGGTCCCGGGATTTCGCACTATCGGATTTGTTTTTGTTTCAACTCCCTTCAAAGGAGTCATCAAATGGCGTCAAGTATTGTTGACAAAGAAACAGTGAAAACAAAGGATTACCTATCGGGAGTAAGGATTTTTCTACCGGGATCATAACAAAAAAAACTGCTTTAGAGATGAGACAAGTATATAGATGTATTAAAAGGATCAAATAGTAAAATAGGTGAATTGTATGATTCATTTAAATACATCATATCAAAATTATAACAATTTGTAGCCACTTCACTTATATTTAAGACTCATGTATTATTCCCACTCTTATATAATGCTCTACATAACATCTTTAAGATTTCTTCACTTTAATTTTTATTTGACATGTAATTTATTCGAATTTAACAAGTTAAAGTAAAGGTTTATGCAATTGCATTGAAGGTCATATACATTTAAATTTATAATGCAACTTGCTCCTAATATGTAATTCCTCCTACATTCAACAATCGTAAACGTCACTTTCTGTTTATTTTCAGAAAAAAAAAACGGAGTTCTGGGGGAGAGGTGTGACGTAATACTTTGTTTCAATTGTATCTTTTCAGTGTACATTTTTACGATTTTAACAATATTTAAAGGCATTTATAAAATGTCCAGCTTGTTATTTTTGCTCTTTTGAAACATTTTTGTGGGAAAATTGATTGTAAGGGTGGGGTTAATGCTTTATGTTTTGTGAAAAGGGTGGGGTTATGCTTTATACTTGAAATACTATCTCAGTTTTTAATATATGATTCTGTCATCTAAATAATAATTAGAATTAGAATTAAATTTGTTTCCAAAATTCTAAGTTTGAAGAAAATCGGTTGACTGAGATGTAGGGGTGGAATGGGATTTTATCGAAGTTTCTTTTTAGGCCGAGCGGGCTTCTTCATCCTGTTTGGTGTAAGAAGAGAAGGTGAATTATTGTTAGTGCAGCGATAATAAAGGGTAGTAGGAAGTGGAGGGCGAAGAATCGTGTAAGGGTTGAATTATCTACTGAGAATCCTACCCATAGTCATTTTACGAGTTCATTTCGTAAAATATGGAATGGCAGATAGGGCTCCCCATAAAGATATTTGTCCTCAAGGGTTATTTTTTTTTTTTTTAATTTTCTACAATTTTCTCCATAAACAGTATCGATATTTTTCACTTTTGTTTGTCAATGTTTTCATTTGAAATAATTGATTTTAAATGAGTTTTTTCGGGTAGTTGGAAGCCCTAAAAAATGACGTTTTATTAAGTTTAGATTCTCCGAATGGTATAAAACATTGAAAACAGCTATATATTTAATAGAAATTATATCTGAAGAAAAGTTGTAAATTTTGTAACTGTGTAAATTGATCGTGTGAACGTTTTACATCAGATTTTTTTTCTTCAGCATCCAGAGTCCCTCATTTTTAACTTGTGGAATAAATTCTCTTCCTAGTTATTAAATATATAATATCATCATTGATCAATCTTTGTTAATCTCTGAGAAATAAAAAAAACAAACAACAATTATATGTTGTATGAATATAATTAAACAAATCTATAGAATAATAAACTGGTACAAAATTATAGATGGAAGAAACTACATTGTACAACATCTGTTACAAGGAAGAACGATCGCTTAAACTATATAACAGAATAAAGTATACTATGGTAAAACTTTTAGAAGGGACTACAAGAACCAAGCAGACAAACCGACCACCCTCTGCCATTTCTTGCAAGAAACAGGAGAAGAAACCACACTGGCGATATTCTCACACACACACACACACACACACACACACACTCTCTCTCTATCATAGGGAAACTGTACTAAGAGAAAATACTTTTAGAGTGGAGGAATGGGAGGGGGGAAGTGAGGTGCGCACTCGCTACTATTGCTTCCGTTTTATAATAGGCCTCAATTTGCATAATAATGGCGGTTTTTAAAGCAGTGCTTAAGTAAACGGGTAAAATTCAGTAGCTAATTGAAAAGGGTAGTTTGCCGTGGGGGGTGGGAAGTGGGATGGTCCTGGTATGATGGTAACTAGAGAAAAAGAGGCAAGAAGAGAACTGAGGGGAGTCGAGCAGGTAAATTTAGTGGAATCGTGTACGTAAAGCCTGAGGAGGCTAGTCCATATACACAAACACACACACACACACACACACACACACACACATTCTAAAAAACCACAGAGAGCCCCTTTATGAGCCCACAGCCAGAGCAGCTGTAAAACTAAATGAAGATTGAATAAGAAGGGTAACAACATAAGTTTCTCCAACTATAATCTAATGGGATCTCATTAAACACTTTCTTTTAGTACAATTCTTAAAAAAAAAAAATTAGTTTTTATGTATTTTTATATATGAAAGAACATTTTTATAAATGTATTAAAATGGCTAATTTCAATGAACAGAAGATATTTTAACATCCTCCATTCTGTGCATTGTCTAAATCATTATTATTTCTACGTTTAAGTCTACTTAAAGAAGAAAGAAGGGAAATTTTTCTGTCTGAAGGAGCATAATGTTTGAACGCTCAAAGGAATTTTACAAATTTTCCTCGTACTTATCTATAATTTCTTCTCCATTTCTCTTACTCTTACGGTTTCTCTTGCGGTTCTGAAAACCGTTGATTCGAAAAGAGTGTGTGGAAAATATAAAAAATATAACTCAAAAATGAGAAAATCGGAGGAAGCTGATACTTGATATTTCTTTTTGGACCTAACCAGAGGATCTGATGGCAACTTTAGGTCAACATTTTGCAATCGGAAGTACCACTTTTCTGAAGTGATGTTTCCGTTTTGTAGCAATAAATTCGAATACCGCCTCTAATTGGTTTCTTTAAATTTTACTGGCATATGAAATATATATATATAAATTTGGTCTGTCACTTATATTAAAACATATTTTTAGAGAATTTCTCTTTCAGAGGATTCTCTGGAAGAGGTGGTTCAAGGGCAGATATAAAATCACTTTTGTCGTTCTGGATTTCAAAAAAAGAGAGAAAAATATCACTGGTCAAAGGCAAGCGGTAAGAGATGCATCAGAAAAACATCGCAGACGCTATGGCAAACCTGCTAAAGCTGTGTGGTCTTATGGGTGGATTATAGTGGGTTTCGGAATTAGAGAGCAGCTTCAGTGGACCGGGCTACCTGCGAAGGCTCCTTGAGGAGGCCAAAATCCATTAGTTGATTGTAGTGCTTTTGAAAAAGAATATTTAGTATAAATAATAATTTTTCAAATTTCAAATCAAAAGTAAAACGTGAAAAAGTATTTAAATTCAATAATAAAAAAAAAAAAATACATCTTCATAAAGAGAGTGAAATAAAAGAAACTCCAAAGCAAAAATAAAATGAAATCTTCACTGAAATTATTCAATCTTAAATGAATAATGTAGATAAAAATAGATAAAACAAAATGCAAAATAATAATAACCTCTCTGATAAAATAAATAAACTTCTACAAATATTAGTAATAAAGATAAATATAACTTAATGTTATTTACTTTCGGAAATAATAATGGTAACATAAAAGTAGAAGATAATAAAACAGCCGGCAGGCAGATAGTAAAACAAATATCTATCTGAATTAGTGTAATAATAAAGAACTTCTAAGTTTTAAGCTATTAACTGTATACAGATAAATATTTGGTTAGAATGGAAATCAGGAATCGATTTTTTAATAAATTCTCTAATTGAACTTTAAGAGGTAACATAGGTTTGTTGTAATTTTGTAACAATTCTGTTCTAAAATGGTTTTAAGTATATACACAGCAGCAAATGTAGCAAGACATTCATATCAAGTGGTCATAACGGGCAAGACATTCAGTGGAAAAGTGAGACGTTGCTGTGTATTTCACGGAAAACTCTCTCAGGCATCTGTTTGGATCCCTTACTGAACATTGTGGTATAAGAGACACCTCTACATAATGAGGCTCTTGTAGAGATCGCTTTTGTAAAGTCTGTGAGATGGAGAAGGAAACACCCATCCATTTATGACAGATTGCTTGGGTTTTGAGGAAATCAGGTTTAGGACATTTGGTCGGGACAGGATGTCTGTGGAAAAGCTTAGGCTGTTTCCTTTTAAGAATATTGCCCGATTTGTTCGGCCCGCGGTGAAACATAGATCGGTTTGTTGTTGTTTTTCTTTGGGTAGCTAAGTGGACCTTCGGATAGCGTAGGATTTGGTCCCTACCCACAGACAAAAAATAATAATAATAATTCAGTGGATAACCTGACTGGCGACTCTGACAGTGTATTCTATATCGAGTATAATAAACTTATCCAAACCATGAGATCTGATCAATATTCCTAAAATGTAAGTTAAAACTTGACTGTACAGCCAGTTCAGTATCTTTGCTCAATAAATGATTATTGATTTTCTTCAGGATGTTAAGTGAAGCAACTCCCCAACCTGGAAATCCCAAATATCCTGCCCCCTCCCCTCATTACAATTAATAAATCTCAAGATGAAAACCCAATCACAGATTACAAAATGCTGAAAGATAGGCCAAAAAAATGGAAAGAATCTCATACAAAACAGAAGGCCAGTGAGGGCAATTTCAGCGACAAGAGGAACAATTTGCAGATATTTCAGACAAGTACAATCGATTAAGTAAAATTAATATGTTGGAAAAAATAGACATACGGGGATAGCTAAATTAGATGGATGAGTTAAAGATTCTTACAAAAGACACGCACCATTACAAACATTGTTAGGGTACTTAAATGATCAAAGTCATTAAGATAAATAATAATAACAAAAAAAAGGGTCAAAAATAAGCAATTATCAGTAATACTATTGGACAGTATCAATGTAACTACAGGCGAACAAAGCGCCAGTGCATGGAAAAAAATTCAACCCACAGTCAGAGGTCTGTATTTTATAAGGTTGAAGATAATGAGGATAATCTTGGTAATCCTTCCTTACCTTTTGAAGTTCTCTTTTATAAAAAATATTGCGTTAAAAGTTGTAAAGTGGCGAAGGATTTCTAATTGTAACTTTGAGCAGCATTCGATTTCCTATTTTCGTTGTACGAGAATACGAGTCCTTCAAACGTAAAATATGCTTGCAATCCCGCCAATGCATTTCCCGACAGCTAACTATATTTGTACATATATATATATATGAAAAACGTTTATCACGAAACTGAGGGGACCGAAATATTTTTTCGTATTAAAAGAATTTCATGTTAAACGATAAAATGGCGGCTTCTTTTTGCCCCGATTTCTCAGCCATTGTACACGTAAAAAAATAAGTTTATATATTGAAATTATAAAAAACACAAAATTCGCCGATTTTAGCACAAAATTCACTTAAATCGAAAATTAACTGAAATGTTTTGACAATTGCGGTGCCTACTCAAAGACAAGCGGAAACCTAGCAACAATGGCAGCCATTGTTTATTTTCTACCGTCTAACGAGAAAAAAAAAATAAGCCAAAAAATCTGCGTGACGTGTGACTGCAGAAAACAAATATCAAAATATTTGTGTTTTTTTCGTCCGGAAAGTGAAATCTTTTTGTGTTAAGCGATATTTGTTTCGTATTAAAAGAAATTACATAGTATTTTGACCAGCCCGCAGTATGATTCCGTGTTAACCAAGTTTACAGGTTAAGCGTTTTCGTGTTAAACGTTTTTCACTGTAATGCTATATAATGCTGATGTAAGTTAAATTTAGTAAAATAATGACTATATAGATTGCAGTATAAGTAAAACTCTTGTGGGTGTCTGAACAACACATAGTTTTTTAAAATTTGAAATACCAATTGCACATTTATATTAAAAAGTGTAGAATATCGGTGGAAAATTCGTTCAAATACCATTTATGTTCTTTAAAACCACTTATACTTCTTGCCAAATGTATTATGTTAGGGGGTACCGAAACGTTTAGGTTAAAATGATAAGTTTAAAGAAGATTTGTGAATAAATAATTGCATAAATGCAGCAATCGGAAACGAAGTTTTTTTTTATCACTGAGTTTAATGTTCATTAACAAGACTATTCTGTTAAAGTTATTCGTATTCAAGGCCATTTAGTATGTATTTCCGGTGGAAGACTCAATTTGACACGATCGTAATAGTTCCTTTAGGTAATTGTCATTAGCAATAATGACAGAAAATATAAATTATTAATGTATAAAATATTCAAACTTCTTTCTGTTTATTCGCTGTTCAATTTTGTTTAATCTTAAACAGATTTTAAGATTAAAATTGTTTAAATAAATTGCATGGAAGCAGTGGCAAAACAGAAGTCAGGTTTAGAAAAAAAAAAAATTCTAATCAAATTAAAACTGATGATAATTTTGAATAATTACACTGAGGAGCTTGATGATCAAAGTTCTCTCTAAATTTGGGTGGCGTTAATAAGGGCAGACAAGATCAGAAACCAGGTGCAGGGGGCCTAGTGTTGTTCGTTAGTTTAGTGGTAGTGGTGTGATGTTTAGGTGTTAAGATAGTTTTAAGTTGATTAAATATATTGATAATAGAGAGATAAGGGAGTCTAAGGTAACAAAAGGATGGGAGAGAGCGAGAGAGAGAGAAACAGAAATAGGAAAGAGTGAGCCGCCCAGCAAAAGTGTAGCACACAGTAGTTGGATCGGCAGGACCTAGGGAATGTCCCTAGCGGAGAGACATGGCAAACCTCCCAGAGCGCATGCCTAAAGGTTCAACATCGATCCTACTATCACACCCTAGAGTTTTCCTGGCCCACTAACAAATCCTATCACTTATGCTTAGGAACTCGAACAGTGAGTGTCTTTTCAATCATTTTTGAAATTATTTTTTTCTTCTTCTGTAAAGAATTAAAAATTTGTAAAAAAGTAAATTATTATCTCTTTGTTGCAATAATAAATAAATAAATAAATAAATAAATGAAATATTTATTTTTATAATAATTTTTTTTTTAATATAATAAGTTAATTTATAACGAAATGCATCTTACCTTAAACCAATCAACGGTTTAGAATCTAACTAGGCCAATTAATAACGAATCAAATCTCTAGATAATTACATGGAATCAATATAAATACACATAAATTATGATTAAACTCTCTCTCTCTGTCCTGAAATATTTTATTCCAATGTTGATATACTAACAAATTATTAGAAATTACTTCTCGTAATTACATAATATAAATTATCCATTAAATATCTAATTCAAGCAATTGAAGGAAAAAAGAAAACGTGGTAAAAAACAATAACACTATTTTTGTGTTATTGGGAAGGGAAGGGACATAGCTAAGTACTGGACTCCCACGCGGAGGACCAGATTTTTTCTTCCTAGGGGCTCTACAGCTCACTGTTTCGTCTGTAACGAGTGAACACTGTCCTGAGGCCGGCAGGGCACTGAGAATGCTCCGTGCACTAGCAAAGTATTTAATGTACCTTAATCTATGTAAGGGTGGCAGCGTTGTGCCACTGAAGTGGTTTCTCTACGGAAAACTTTAAAATTGCAGCTAAGCCAGAATTTATCTAAAAATCATTAAAAAGCGTTTAAGCCATTTTTTGAAAAAATCGTCCAAAACTGATAATAAAAAAACGTTCAACAATGCCATTCTGTAAGTAGAATGGAGAGTAAGATGGAGAGAATTTGGGTCTCGATTGATGAAATGAGAAGAATTTTGATGAAAAGAGACACAGCCTGCCTGGACTTTACTACAGAGAATGGTTAAGGTAGAGTGGAATGACACGTAGTGACTGGCGAGATTGAACTCGAGTGACTGTGTATTTCTGGAATGTCCGTTGCTGTATTTATCTGGTTTCTCCCACTCCAGTCCAAGAGAGTGGTTGGGTTCGTTTCTCTTCTCTCTACTCTCTTTGGTTGTCTCCTCTCTACTCTCTCTGGTTGCTGTTACACTGGATTTTGAACGAAATGTGACGAATATGTTTTAAAGTGAATATAAAATTAAACCTACCTTATAGTATTCTCAACATCTAGATCAAAATAAATAGATCAAAATTTCTATCCCAAAGACCAACAAGTGAGAAACCTACTTGTGGTCTGGGCTCAGTCAGGTAGTTTACTCGTTATCCTGAACTAATCTGGAAACATATTGTTTCCGAACTAGGAAATTTATTTTAGAAAAGTTTGAAAGGAATTATATATTGTTGTGGGGTGGTTCCGCAGAGCTGGAAAGCATCAGAGATATTTTCCGTGATAGCCTTCTCCTTTTTGTGAACGTCCACAAATTATATATATTTAAGTGATATTTAACTCTTTAAACCACAATATATCTCAAACGCGATCTATTTAAGGAAACGGTAATGAGATTTAGAATTTTAGAACTGTAGTTAAAATAGAGTTTCGAAGTATATAACATCAAGGGGATAATCCGATTTCTAAATAGAAAAGCGCTGAATTTTTTTTCTATTTCTTTATAACAGACCTGACCATATTTGATAACTGTAGGCTTATATTGCATTACATAAAATGGAGCGACAAGCCCAGTTAAATAATTTTGATTTGGAAGAACCAAATAAGGTTGAAAAAAAAATCTGTCCAATTTCTATTAAGTGCAAATTTAGAAGCTGAAAATTTATTTTTCATATGATTGTTCAGAGATAATCAAGAATTCAATGTAATTCCAAGATACGATATTCTCGTTGGTTAGATCAATGGGGATGCTGTGGCGTATACTAACTTTAAAGAAACTAAACGGGGCCATTTTTGTGAAAACTGCAAAAACGGTAAATTCCATTCAGTAAATAGTACTTCCGGCTGAGGAATTTTAACAGAACTTCTTTTGAATCCCAAGATGATACGTAAATGGAATATCAAGTTTTAACTTCCTGCGCTTTTAGTTTTTTAGGTGTGCTGTTTACACACAGACGCGTATTTTCTTAAAAAAAAAAAAAAATACTGACTCAGAGAGCCTCAAACCTTATATTTCCAGGGAAAACTCGATCATCTGCGTCAATAGAAAGTAACAAGACAAAAATGGACATAATGACATGAAATTCGGATAATACAATTCAAAGAGAAAAGAAGCTGTAAAAAGAAGTTGTTAAATTATTCATAATAAAGTCTTTGTATAACGATAACAATAATAATTAGGCTACCAAAAATGGAAATAATAATACAATAGAAAGTGTAAACTGTTACTTTACAAGTTATTGTTATATTACCTTATAACGACGTGAGATTGTTTAACGCCGTATTGTTATAAATGAAAACAATAAATTGTGTTACTAAGTGCATAATATATATAAGCTACACATATATATATATATTCATATATATATATATAATAAATAAATTGGTTTATATTGCATTGCTTATCTATAAATTTTATCAGTAACAATAGAGAATACAAAACATATGTTGCCATATTGTAAAGTAAAGTTTGCATATGTTTACCGCACATACTCGTCCACAGCCGTACCCCAACAATACATAGTATCTTATACCGCAAATACTAACTTTTCATTATACACAAAGTCCTAAGTGGAAGTTGTAATATCACATACTCTACACTTAATACGCTTTAGTAAAGGTTAACTCCAAGCCCAGCTAACTGGAGTAGAGTTTATTAATTAATCTAGTGTATTAACTTTACAGTGTATATACAGTGAAGATATAGTTGGCAAACAATTGTAAAATCAAAAGAGTTACTACGGTATATATATATTATATCTATAAAACTTTAGAAGTTATAAAGTTTAAAAGATTGTAAATTGTAGAGAAAATTAACTTCTGTTGGAATTGTAAAAATTGCATAGTACGGTCACTGAGGGCACAATGACAGATTTATGTGAAAACTTTTATCAGTACTGAAGCTAAGAGCAAAAACCATGTTTGTTTTTTTTTTTTTATTCGAACATCTTATTCTAATGAATGTCGCTTAACAAACAATAGAATGGCCAGGTGTCATTTGGAAATATTTCGCTTAAATAAATGCAATTTTTTTCTGTTTAAATGTATGATCCCAAAGTTTTGCAACTTTTCCATCTTTAAAATGTTTATAATAAACAAATTCAAGTCATTTAGGGAAATGGTAATCAGGTAAATTTAGAATTGTGGAGGAGTAGTTAAAATAAAGATTCAACCATTAGGGCGTCAACCGGAAGTCTCAGTGTAAAACATGTAGTTAATTTGGAGTAGTTGAGGCTAAGATATATAAATAATGTTCTAATAAAAAAAGCGCTGAATTTTTTCTATTTATTCACAAGAGACCAGTCCTTTATTCCTCTGAGATTTATCGCTTGGTGTACCTAGGACACAATCAAACCAGCAATATTTTTTTTTGTTTTCTCCAGCTTTGCTTTTTTCCTATGTTAAAAACATGATCACTTTCTGGAAAACTTTATAAAAATGCAGTATACAAACCCTTAAAATAATTTTCACCATTAGAATCGGTTGAATAAAGTGTCTATTCTTTGGCATTTACTTACCCCTTTTTGGGCATGACAAGAAAGTGAGGTCAACATACTTCTTCTTCAGCTTTTACTTAGCATTTGTGCATGTAATATATAAATGAGTGTATTCAAATATGGAAAGAAAGTTTATTTATTCCAGACGAGCTACTTAGGTAATTTTAACTTCAGGAGGGAGAGGATCTAAGGAGAAGGCAGATACTTCCAACTGTGTCCCAGAGAGGAACAATTGGCACTCGAAAAAGATGAAGAAACGGTGAATGTATCAGTTGTAGGTTTGTCCCAAATAGTGTGAGTACTAGCTAGTTCGACTAAAGTAGTTTACAAGACCTTCAGCTAATATGTTGAAGAGAAAACCAGGACAAATTTTCTTTGGGCATGCCTATACGTCTTTGACATTTTTTTTTTAAATGTTTCCACAATATCTAAATCTATAATCATTGTTTTTTTTGATAACGGTGTTCCTCATCTTGTCCTTTCTTGCTTTTTCTTAGAATCTTCTCCAGACATTCATCTCCATAGCCCTCATAAGCGACTTATATCTTTCATTCATATCCCTAGCCAAGCTCCATAAGTTGCAATGCTTTCCTTATTGTTTTGTAAATCCTTATGTTGTTTAAATTTGAAAATTTTAATAAATTGTCTAACAAAGGTTCTACAATATGTTTGAAAGTAAAATTTCCCTTTTCAATTGACAATGTTCTCTTACAGATTGCGTTACATTCTCATGAGTTTATATATATATAATTTTAAATTGTTTTAAATGATGTAGAAAAAATATAAAATTAAGGCGAGTGGTAAAGTCCTTTTATCACTTTTGGCAGGCAGAAAGAGAGAAAATTAAGTTGCATTTTCACAAAATGTCTGCACCGCCTAACTAACAGTGTAACAGTGACTGAAATGAGTGTAAATAGGTTGGAGCAGACTGAACGGCAAAATAGGCTAGTGGTAGGATTTTTATTATCCAATTTCACCATACTGTAAACCGGGCAAAAAGTTTTTACAGAGAGAGAGAAAAAAAAAGAGAGAAAGAGAATCACAATGGTTGCTAAACTAAGAGAAAGAGTCTCTCAGAGATTTGAAATTGCTGAGCTTGCAAAATAAAGAGACGAATTGCACACAGTAAAAGGCTTAAAAAAAAATCCTATAGTTACAAAGGGAAAAGAATTAGAGTTAAAGAATGGGGTTAAGTGGGGCCAGGGGCAAGTAAAGAGGGCAGCTTTCAAATCGTAGGTATGAGGAGGAGAAGTGGGGTATAGAAAACAGGGTTGTGGAAAAGTGGGTAGAGTTAGAACTATTACAAATAAACGGATTGAATTGGTCAGAGAATTAGTCCAGCTCGACCAATCGACCAGGACAACCTAATCCACCTCTTCTTCCTATTGGCTCATTTAACTACCAATGACTATACATACAACTTGCCCCTGTATCCACAATCTTACAAAACCAGAGCCCACTACCATCTCAGTATAACCCACTAACTACTCCACTACTGTGAACCCCGAACACATGCACATATATATACATACACACACACATACACATCATGCTTCCATATAAACCCATGGGTTCTCTTATACTATTCACACTATCTATACCTTCCATCTAATAAACGTGTCCTTACTTTGAATTGGATACAGGACCGGTATTACCAGTTTCCTTCATTCATTCCTTGCCATAACACACAGATACACCGACAAAACCACATACATATACGACACAAATACTATACATTTATAGCTACAAATTAATACACTTAATAATGGTGGAATTTGATGAAAATTTATAAATATAAAAGTGATAGTTCTGGATACCAGATAATTTTATATGTATAGTCAGATACCAAGTTTAATGAAAAACGTTGGTATCTTTATGAAAATAGTCGCAAAAAATTGAAAAATAAAAAAACTGTTCAGTAAAATTGCACTTTTGGTGGACCAATTTTCTCCAAGCTCGGAATTTTGACAACAGATTTATTTTTAATTAATATCACTTACTTTTTCGGGTTGAGACCACTTCCGGATTTGGTTGTAAACAGACGTTTTGCCCAATTTACAGTAGGCTTCTTCCAGTGTAGCATTGCCTCTAATACTAAAAAAAAACATAGTGGAAAGTGGGGCTTAGCTTTTTTCTTCGAATGCCTGTTAGTACTGGGCGAGAGTTAATTTACCCTCCATGCGTTTGATTAGCTGTTGGTGACGAGGCCTGAGTTTCCCTCCCACTGCCTCGTTGCTTCTAAAGTTGCAGCCTTGTTTTGCTCTGGGAAACTGTTAATTATATATTCTTCTTCAGTGTAAACACATTCTTATTCAAGATTTTTGACCAAAAACTTTCATGCCAAATGAAATTGTTTGACTTAAACTAAATATTGATGTAAATACAAATATCTTATAAAGGCAATTTGATAGCCTTCAATATTATTCTATTATTATTTAATAATCTTTTCCCTAAGAGCTTTCATATAATTCTCTCTTGTCTCTTAAACTTGCAAAATCTTGCTTTAAATTGTAAAAATAAAAAAAAATAAATACAAATATTATTTACAAAGCTCAGCTAGGAGACCATGCAGACATTATTTAGGAGTAGTACCACCAAAGAGACCCTAAGTCTAGGCAGGAACCAGATTTGTCTGGTAACTCGGAAGCGATGAGGAGGAAGGAAACAGCTTCACACCTGTTGGTCTATTGTTTGGTGGATTGCGCTATGAGATTTTTGGAACATTCAGAACAGAAGAAAATCCTAGCGCAAAAAGGAACTGGTTGGGAAACTCCTCAACCTCCTGAAGTGGGGAGGTATCCTTTACTAAATCTGTCGGTTTGGCTGCAGAGTCTGGGTTAGAGTCCCTCAACTCCTAGGTTCAATCTAATCTTATTTGCAATTTACAGGTATCTAAAAATTATCAGGAAAATATAAATATTATATAATACTTTTCAATAATAAAAAATAATTTTTATTTCAAAAGACTTCACATTAAGTAAAATTTATTTTTTAATTTATTTTTTTTTTTTAATAAAAGGGCAGTATTAAGATCGTCTATTAAATAACCTCGTAACTAAAAACCAGCATTTTTTATTTTAAAAAAACATATTTTAAGGTTGGTATGTTTTTTCCTTGAAAGTAAAATAAAAAATTGTTAATTTCTCTTTGTATAATAAAGTACGATTTCGGATTTTCATCGTCCATATTATTCGCTTAATAAAAAACAAAATTATAAATATATTTTTTTTTGTATTTTAGACGAATCTCTGAAATTATTTTATTGTAATATTTGCTACTTTGTTGTAAAATTATAGAATTACATCCCCTCTCTGAAAATGGGATCTAAGGAACAAGAAACATACATCATATGGAAAAAGTTATAAATTATTATATAAAAACAAAATAATATTGAAGACTAATCATATTGGTTTTATTAATCAACTTACAGAGAGCCTATAAACCAAAAATTTAAGAGGATTAAATAAAGAATACGAAGTATTTTATTTCGTTTTTGAGATATTTGAGATAATATTTTACAAAAAAAAAAAAAGGAAAAAAAAAAGAAAAATTAAAAAGTAAAGCTAAAACTAGGCCAGGAGCTGACTGGAAAAGACAACTCTTAATGTCCTATGTTAAAAACCAATGCAATTAAAATGATAAGAAGTTTTAAGCAGATGATAAGGCAAGAATCGAAATTGGTTGGCTTTGTCTGCTTAGTTGTACTGGGAAGAAGGGGTTACCTTAAGTTTAAAGTTCTTCTTGCCTACACTCTGGAAATATTCTACAGCTGGGAAATACTATTCTGAACATTTGTAATATCAAAATTCGACGATTAAAGTTTAAAATATAATTTATTTATGTTATATAGTAAATTATTGTAATTTAATTATTATTATTATTTTATTATTTGTAATTAAAAAAATCTGGTGTGTAACACTCACACAACTTTCTTTTATTCCAGTTCTCAAAATTTATAATTGACAAATGTTATATTGTGTACAAATTTAATGAAATTCGTCGAAAACTGAAAAAAAATGTTCAGTAACAGCGCACTTCCGGTTTACAAATTTTCTTGAAACTTGGAATTTTGGCCAGCTATTTATTTCTAATTAATTTTGTTTGGATGATAGAACAGTATATTTAACTATAACAGCACATTAGAGAAAAACATAACCCCACCCTTCCTACAAAAGTGCCCGTAAATAAATTTTTCCAGAGAAATGTTTTAAATAAAATTGTAGATCTTTGTGTGTTTAGTTTATATACGAAGTTTCGAGAAAATTATCGGAGACATTTTTGAGAAAATCGCGAAAAAGTGAAAAAAATGATTTAGTAAAGTGTTAACGCACTTCCGGTTATCCGATTTTCTTGAAACTCGGCATTTCGGTAATATATTCAACTCTAATTAACATTATTTAGATGATAGAATTGTTTAATAAACTGAAATAGTACTTTAGACGAAAACCTAACCTACCCCTCCATCATAACTGCCCTTAAATGAATATCCCAGAGAAACATTTCAAATAAAAGTTGTAGCTCTTTGTATGTGTAGTTGACACACCAATTTTGAAGAAAATCGTCGGAGCAGTTTTTGAGAAAAACTTTAAAAAGTAAAAAAGCCAACATGTAAAGTGGTACTTCCGGTTGAGGAATTTTGACAGATTACGCACTGTCAGATGCCATGGTGATACCTAATCGGAATATCAAGTTTCAATTTTCTATGGTTTTTTTTTTTTTGAGCATTGCTGTTCACACACACTCGCATACCATTTGCTAAAAACCACTCTTTTGGACTCAGTGGACCTCAAAACGGATATTTCTGGTGAAAACACGATATCGAAAATTTGACACGATTACAGAACTTCCTCTTATTAGGAAAAAGCGAAAGTAATAAGTTAATTATAAATAAACATATGTAAAATGATGTATTATTATTATTATTATTTTTATTACAATAAATGTGAGGGTTTTAAAGATATTTATATCCTGTATAAAGAAGGATTGGGGAAGTTAAAGTACAGTTCAGCAAGTTAGAAGTTTGCTCATTACTGTTACAACATAACAAATTTCAACTTTTCTACCTTTTACTTTTCTAAAAGTAGTAAAAAAAAAAAATAATAAAAAATATAGTGCGAGAGAAAAACTGTTAATTACTTTGTGAAAAACTTGGAATAACCCTGAATTACAAAGAAATTTTACATTAATTGCAATTACTTCATTTTTGATATTTTTTTGATATCTTGTTGCAAGGTTTTTTTCACAATGTTGCACTAGAGATTTACTAGTTGATAGCGTGATGAATATAGAATGGTGTGAATCGTTAATGTGTGAATGAATAGTTTAAAGAGTGACATGTCTTGTTAGAACTCTTGCTGGTTCTAACGGTGGTGAGCTAGTGTGGCTATTTCAATGGTTGATAGAGCTACTTTTTTGTTTTTACTCTACAGAGTTTAGTAGGTGATTGATCTGAACCCTTCAAAGTTGATTTGGTAACTCACGCTAACCCCTCAGATGCGCAGCTTATATTCCATTTTATTTTACAGCTTCTAGTTGAGAGATTGGCTGTAGTGTATTGTTCCAAATAAATTGATAGTTGTCCGAAAATTGTGGCGTTAAATTTCAATTATTATGTGCAGTTGGTTCAATGTTTTTTTATTTGGTGCACTCTACTGGGTCACAATATAATCATTTCTCTATTTGCCAAGGTTAGAAGAAATCCCCCTACCACTTCTGTACTTATGGTAGGAACAATACGTAAAATCGAGTTAAAAAAAAAATTATCATTTTATATAAGAGTGTTTCAACACCTTTTTTTTTTTACATAAAATACATTTTTTATTTAATAAATAAAAATGTATAACTATTTTTTTTAAGGTGTAATTTTATTGTGATCTCAAGAGATCCGTGTTATGCCTACACCTGAATATATTCTGCTCATTCTAATGAATCCCCTTCTTTCTTCCACAAGTCTAGATCTTTCAGAAAATTCAGAGCCCATAAACTTCGATATATAGGCTTCTTAATTCTTCTCTGAAAACTCCGTTTCTCTAAAAATCTGAATACAATCACAGCAATAACCGAAAGTACAAAAAGTAATGTAATAAAGTTATAGAATATATTTAAAAACGTTTTTTAATATTTTTTTTTTTTTTTTTTAGCAGACTAGAAAAGTATAAACAGTAATTAAAAAAAAGAAAAAAAAAACATCAAATCTTTTCACAATTCAACATTTACTGTTAAGGAAATCTCGACTTAACGTTTTCAAGGGAAGAAAACCCTATAACTTAGGCAACCATCTGAATTTAGTATCAAAGTTGACTCTGTTTTTACAGAAATAGATATACCGTCATAAATATATTAAAACAAAACGACAAAGTTAATCTGAAGATACTTATGTATATATATTTATTTAAAAAGAAATAACATTGGAAAAGGAAACTAAAGGACCAAGAAGGAGAAATCCTCTTGAAGTTTATGTTCCCAATATTGGTAATATGAATAAGAAAGATATCTATATATATATATAAAATAGAATATAACAATTTGTGTAGAAGGACCAAAACTTGGACTTCCTATTACAATAACGATATATAGACTATATATATATATATCTGGGTATATACATGTGTGTGTTTGTATTAGAAAGGAAAGAGTGAGTGTGGAATGACAGGGAGGGGGGATTGTATTTTTAAAGGGCCTCCTATATTATACTATAGAATGTAGCCACATGTCTTTTATTCATGACAATCTTGTAGGTAGACTGTAAGCGTATTTTGTTATTGTAATATTAAGCACAATACTTGGGAGAAAATATATTTGACCGAACATGCAAGAAAAAGCAAATTGTGTATGAATTTGGTTGTATTTTATCCTTTTTTTAGTATTTTGAATTCATTATTTAAAAAAAAAAATATATATATATACACACACACACATATATATATACAATTTGTTTGGCTGGTAGTCTCTGAATAATTTTTGTTTAATAAATATTAAAAAAAGAAGGGGGATAATAAACAAATGAGTGAACTGGATTTCTCCTTTGTTATTGCTAAAAGTGGCAGTAATGCGCGAACAAGGACAAATTGTTGAAACTGTATTTTCAACCGTTATTCATATGTGAAGTACCTTGGAGAAACATCCGACTTTCTCTTACTGCAAAATGGCAATTTTTCTTCACACTTACCATTCTTATTAATGTTTAAAACTATCGGCATTTTTATGGAGAAAACCACAAAAAAATGAAAAACCTATTCAGTAAAATTGCACTTGTAATCAACGGTTTTCTTTAAACGGGAAATCTTGGCAACCTATATAAATCTAATTAATATTATTTAGTTGACAGAATTGTATAGCACATTATTGAACTGTAATAGCAAATCAGAGGAAAACATAACCCCAACCCTCCGCCAAAAAAGTGCCCTTAAATGAATTTTCCCGGAGAAATATTCCA
The DNA here is from genome assembly GCA_011037195.1 of Triatoma infestans. Lineage (NCBI taxonomy): Eukaryota > Metazoa > Arthropoda > Insecta > Hemiptera > Reduviidae > Triatoma > Triatoma infestans. Next base: position 70,542 of record JAAEAF010005130.1, on the reverse strand, counting down.
AATAAAATATTTGTAAATTTTTTGAGAAAATCACGAAAAACTGAAAAAAAAAAAAAAAATTCAGTAAAGTGGCACTTTCGGTTGGAGGAAATCTTCGTTTCTGATGCGGTGGTAATACCTAAACGGAATACCAAATTTAAGTTTCCTGCAACTTTTCGTTTTTCACACATATCCAAAAACACACACAGAACATTTTCTAAAAACCACTTGTTGGGACTCAGGAGACCTCAAAACGTGTATTTCCGGTGAAAACTCAATTTCGAAAATCTGACATGATCGTAATACTTACTGTTAGTAGGAGAAGGAGTAGCTATTATTAGCAGGAAAAAGTAAAAATGTTTTTTAGCAAATAGTCCGTGGGTATATATGAATAAAATATTTCAAATTCGAAAAACTTGATATTCCTTCAGACAGACATTCAATACGCGGTTCGATATACGAGTAATTTCGGTCAAAATCCATCAACCGGAAATTGTATCTTTACGGAATGATGGTTTTTTGTTTGTTTTTTTTTTCCATTTTTTCATAGGTTTTTGAATATGGCTCCAAAGACTTTTTTTTGTTTAAACTTCGCAAGGGATTTATTTTGCGCATACATACACACATATTAGGGTCATCACTTTAAACTAAAACATTTTTCTAGGGATTTTTTTTTTTTTGAGATCATTCATGCTATTGCTACCCTTCGAATTACTATTAAATATATCGTTATAAATCGGGGACTGAAGACGTTGTTAGGCATCCTTATATAATTGTTTAATCCGTACAAAATAGAGTGCACGTCCCACTATCTGATGGGAATTATTAAACATCTGGTAGGATATATGTTTATCAGATTGTCAAAAACTGAAAAAAAGAAAAAAAAGAGAAAAATCTCGATTTTCTTTTCATTAACTCATGTTACCAACATGCTCTGAATACTAATTGCTTTAACAGGATAAATAAAGAAAAACTGGTATAAAACCTTAATGTTAGTGTAGTGGTTATGGGCGTTGGACTTTGTAACTGGGAAATACCCAGTTCGAATCCCTCGATATAAATGCTAAATTTTATATCCGTTTATAAAATATTAATAGTTAAGTATATGCTTCCGCCCCCGTCCACAAAACTTATAAGTTGGTAGTTAGTTGGACGTTCAGTCCGCTGGAAAATTTAGGCATATTACTTTACTCAATTTTTTTACTAAAACTTCAAAAGAATTTTGTTAAAAAAAAAAAACCTTATTTTCAAGTAAACTAAAACCAGAGTGTTCGATAGTTTTTATTTCAAGACGGAAATTCAGGGATTTCTCTAACCTTTTTCTAGGTCGGTAAGTGGACAGATATACACACACAAAACATACACACACATAGAGTTGCTCAAATACCCTATACTAGATAAAAGGTTGCTTTTGTTTTCATTTGTTCACCGTTCACTCACTATGTGTTTCACAGTAAGCTGAAGTCCAAGCAAAGATGCTTATTTCGCAAAAAAAAAGAAGCACATTTACCCTTTCAGTGTTCCACTTTTCACACTTCACTAATGCTTTAAGCACAGCTTGCTGTTTCTTCTGGTATTTTTTTTTTTTTACTTTTTTTTTTCTTTTTCTTTTCTTTTTTTAGCTCAGTGACCAGCTATACTCAATAAACCTCTAATACTACCTCACAAGGATTTGTACATGCCTTCCTTGTAAACGGCCGTTTTCCTTTTTGTTGCTTATTTGAAAAGTTTTATGTAAGAGTTTCTTTTTTCTTCAAAGGAAAACATAAAAAAAAGAAAGAAAAACACAAAGAAGGAAATGAGGAATGAGCCCCGCTAGGGAACTTCAAAACTAACTTGGCTTTCTTTAATTGAATAAAAGATGTGGTTTTTTTTTTGTCCAATAAGAAAAGGCCTAGTTAACAATATTTCTTCAACTATCCTAACTATTGAATTCAATAAAAGTCAGTAACTTCATTTTAAGTTGTTTTTTTTTCTAACTTATATAAACTTTTTAAGAAGATTTTTCTTTAAAGTTAAAATAAAAAAAACGAAAAAAGGGTGGATATTTAGAAATATTTAGCAATTATATAGCAAAACATTGGTAAAATCGACATAAGTTTACATTGCACAGGATATCGTGTTATTTTTCAACTATAATCGATATTTAATGAACTAAATTTTCTTTCACTTAAGCTTTCTTACGATAATATATAGGTTTTTGTTGTGAAATATTATATTAGTTAGTTATTTGCAACAGATACAGACTATCTACGTCAAGAATTAGAACGAAGCTAACAATAATCTCAAATAATAAGCGGAAGTTCAATGAGATAAGATAGAAGAGTAATTTTGGTACTATATCGCACTAATTTCTCTTAAAATATTAGGAAAATGTAAAATATTTCTGAACAATTTTGATTTTTACAATTTTTGGATGGGTGGTTATCGTAAATATACATATATAAAACAAAATCAATTTCTATCAAGTTTCATAAAGTGAACAAGAAAACGTGTCACAGGAATTATGCCAATCAGTGTGCCAATTAGAGATTTTTTTTTTTTTAATGAAGAAATTGTATGGAACATTTACTTATTAAAAAATTCATTTTAAAGGGACAAGACCAAATAATGAAAAAATTAATGGTGATTAAAATTTTTATTAATATTCGCAATAATTTCTATGCAAATAGAAATTTATTCCAATATCAAGATAAGAATTTAAAAGTTTCTAAAGATGGGGAATAATGGAAATTACATAATTAAGAGGGGATGGGGTTGGATACTCATTAGCAAGACTATTATAGATCAATTATAATGAGATCTGCCTAATGGAGGGCTAATGCATGATATAATAGCATGGGCCCCGGCGTTTATACTAGCTAGGGAAACTGAGAGAAGTATATCAGAATATTAAACTGGTTTATGATGCACTTTAATCAAAAGGTAAATAACTTTCTAATCTAAATATTATTCAATAATTAATTATATGAATGGAAAATTGAAATTATTGAAGCGGAAAAGGTAAAAAAAAAAATCAATGAGAGATTGATGGAAGGCTCCCCATGAGCATCAATTAAACCAATTTATTGAATAAATGAAAAAATTGGTGTGTAACTCACACAGACTCTCTCCACAGACTTCTCTTACTCCAGCTAATATGATTATAAATTGTCAAATTTTTACATAAACATAGAAATGGGTTGGAGTAGGATATTGCCAAGCTAGATAATGAAATCCAGAAGATAGTGCCAATAATATCCAACAAACATACATGAAATTAAACGTCACCGATTTCTCAGCAACCCCTTAAATAATTTTATTTTTGGAAAAATGTTTCAAATAAAAGTGACAAATATTTATAATTCTAGATAGTATACAAATACACTTCCTAAAGCTAACTTGTACTGTCCGATGATGGGTGGAACTTTCTACACGAACTTTCTGCTGAGAAAGCTCAGGAGGGGACCAAAGATCTTTTAGTGTGTAAAGATCGTGTGTGTGTGTGTGTGTGTGTGTGTGTTTCTATCAATCTATCTAGTAAACAAATTTTATAGAAAATCGTGATGAAACCATTCTATTGCTTGTACTTTTGGTTGATCAAATTTGACTAAAAACCATATTAGCAAATGCGGAGTGAAACCTAAATGGAATATGACGTTTAAATTTCCTACGATCTTTTCGTTTTTGAGATATTTTGTTCATATACACACACACAGACCATACACACAAAATTCATTCCCTAATAATATTTTGTTCGTACTCAGAGGACTTCAAAAACTTTCATTTCCTGGGAAAACTTTATTTCAAAAATTGTTACGATCACGATACACCCTCTTAGAGAAAGTAAAAAAAAAAAATGTTGGGAGGCGTGTTTTTTTGCGTGGGGGAAGGACTAAGTGCAAAATGTGATATGGGTGCTTCTGGCAGATCAACTATATGCACACCACGAAAGACTTCCTGCCATTTCCCTACAATATCCTAAACAGAATATAAAATTTTGTTTATATTCTCAAATAGTCAGTACTGAAATTCTGATACGTGTGTAATACTTTTACAACATACATACTGTCTTAAGCAGAAAGCAGTAAAATGATCCATCGACACGAGCAACGCCATATACTTTCTACACGAACTGATAGCCTTATAATGGGTGAAAATCCGAAACCGATTAAAACCAAAACAATGGATAAAATCGAAGATGTTATCCAGCATTGCCTAACTACATATTGAATATTCTTGATTGTATAATTTAATAAGTAAATCATTAATATTTTTTCTTCCTAGAAGGCTCTACAGCTCACTGTCCGGTGATGGACAGTGTTGTCTGTAACGAGAGAGAACACTGTCCGGAGGTTGGCAGTGCACTGAGAAGGCTCCAGGCGCCAAGATGTTGACGCGCCTTAAATTAAAAAAAGAAAATTAATAATTATAATTTTAAAACATATAATTGTTGGTTAATTACCAACTTGTTTTAATGGATTATGTAAGTTTTCTGGAAACTTATATAAACATAATCGAAGATGTAACAAGTTTTCCAAACTTCTCTTACCTTAAGAGAGTCCCTGAAGAAGGCAAACAATGTATGCCGAAACGTCGGATTTTAAATAAAAAACACTTTAAAATTATTTGGTGTTTTTTTTTTTTGGAAACTTCCTGCTCGATAAGCCAACAATTAGATCCATAGCATTATTTACATTCATATTTATGTAAATATGAATTTGTATGTAAGAGTAAAAATTATTTCAATGCCTCCATAATCTGCTGGTCTAAAATTATCTTTTATAATAACTTTAAAATAACCATTTTTATTGTTTTTATAAAAAAAACTCTATTTCTATTGTAATAAGCTATATTTTAATAGACTAAAATTTATATTTTATTGAATATTATCTTTAAAAGGCTGGGCTAATGTTGGCTTACAATTGTACGCTAATGTTCGCACCAAACTGTCTGTTGTTGGTCCAAACTAATTTCTCATAAATATTAAAAAAAATAATCCCAAAAATATCTGGGTCCAAATTAATTGTTTTGCTATGATGAATCTTAATCTTAAAGTTGAATAGATTTTCATATTTGCAACTTGTGAATGATATATTGATACTCATAAAATGATAACCACATTCACTTTTGTAAACAGAAAATAAACAATCAAATAAATTTACAATGAAAAGTGAATCTTTAATTGGTTCTATCTATATAAGTGTATATGCTTCACCTCATTTTGAATAATGCAATTAATTAAAAAATAAATTTAGGTCACGCTAAATTGAAGAAAACTTAAAAGATTGTTTGACCGCGAATTTGAATCATCAAGTATTTGGAATACAATTTCAATCCTCTCCTTACAATGTATTAAAGTTTTTATTAGATAAGTATGTTTCTAAGTATGGTTTAAAATTTTTTTTTTTATGTTTTCATTTTTATATTTACCTTTAACTTCTTCTGTATTTGTTTCATTAAATATAATATTTTAGAAGCTGGCCAAAATTGAATAGTTTTAATAAGCGTGAGTATAAAGTACACACGTTAGTTTTCAATTCTTTTTTTTTTTTATTATTATATTTTCATATTTATTATATTGGGGGTAAACATTATTGAATTTATTTATTGACGGTATGTTTATTGATGGCGGTAATACAACTTGTGATTTTCATTTGGATTGATTATTGTTGATCAACATAAACTTGAAATAATAAAGAAGTTGTATAGTTTAAGTTCACCTTTTATATTTTATAATAGTGGGCTAATTTAGATATTAGATCAAACGTATAACAAAAGAGTTCAGATGTAACAATATTATAAACAAATAAAAATGTAACGTTTAATTATTTATTTCTTTAGGTATATGTTTATCAATTTTCTCAACAAAAAATTAGATAAATAAATAATAAAAGAATAAAGCACTGGCTCAGACGAAGACTTCTTTGCGCCCGAGGTTCCTGAAAGGTTGACAACTCTTGCTCTAAACCATAGCCCTAAACAACACAATCTGTAGAAATATTCTGTACCAAGATTGTACAGATTCTGGCCTCTATTTACTACCCCTGACTATTGTCCACGTCGATTGAAGTCTCGAGATTTCTTTTGGTACTGTACAGAGTTGCTAGCATTCTATAGAGAGTGTTATCCAAGGGGAAGTTTCAGTTATTCCATTTCACTCTTCATGTACACATTTCATCTCATTTAGTCATTGTATACAACATATTTATATAGATTGTAAATCTTCTAAGTCAAAAAAATAAAAAAATCGAATACAAATGAATAAATTCATCAAAATAATGTGATGAATTATATGCGCATATACATTTAGCGGGAGTGACATTATTACTGGATAATACAGGTAAACATTGGAACGGTTTGTGAAATTGTAACATAAACAAGTTGATGGCAATAGGGCGCTTGGAAGGAGGGGGGACGAAGATTCACGTAACAGCCGAGAGAGAGAGAGAGAGAGAGAGCATGAGCAAGCGGCTACATTGTTATCTATAAAGGAAATATGTTAGCTGTTTCCGATGCATTACCTCCCCAAAAACACCGAGTCTAAATCCCCTCTATATATATGTATATATACATATACACACAAACACACGTATATCATCATGTAACGGCAAGGACGAAGGCTGAGTGTGATGTGACTTGTACATACAACAATATTATTTATGCCATATTTCCCTCTCTGCGCAGTCTACTACGTAACATAGTCTAGCCTGGCTGCCGTACACAATATATATATATATCCAAATCCAAACAATATACAACTCTACCAAAATGAAAACTAAACTGTAGTGAACATGCTGCTCCGGTCCCTATATAAACCTTCTACCACATTAATCATAACCAAAAACCAGTCTCCCATGAGCTTATTCCTCCCACACTCTCTTTCATCCATCCAGAGTTTTTAGTCTTCTTCAATCATATATATGCTACACTAAATATTATCAAATATACGCACCTTTCATATTAGTTGTTATTTTGAAGTTTAAGCTTATTAATTCTTTGTCTGGGAAGGCAGGAATCAACTTTTGAAATAAAACAGTAATTAATATGAAGCATAAAGGACTTTACTTCACAAAGAATCTGGTTGTAGTTAATAATCTTTTTTACCGTAGTTAATACAATTAATTATAATACTGACAGTTTTCATTATGTTTTGCAATTTTTTCAGAGCTCAAACTGAATATAGACTGTTGTGGTGGTTGGTTCCGCAGAGCTGGAAAGCATCAGAGACATTTTCCGTGGTAGCCTGCTTCATTTTGTGGTCATCGACCGGTTTGGGGCGTTCGCCCATCTTCAGGATGCGTTTTTTAGACAGTGTGACAACACAGACTCGCACAGTGTAAACTTAGTTTCACACTCAGTGAAACTCTCACTCTTAATGATAGAGTGTGAAGTCCTTACAGTGATTATACTTTCATACACCGTAGACCGTGTTCAGTAAGACTAACTTATGTCATCCTACTTGTCTCTCCTACTTAGTCCAACTTAGTCTCTATTCTGTCAAACATCCACTACAGGGTTACATACTGGTACTCACCTTGATTCACATAGTCACATCAATGTAGTAACACTGTAGTATATTGTAAGCATTGAAGGAACTCCAAAAAAAAAAAAAAATAAATAAATTCGTAATTTAACGCCAAAAATTCCGCGAAATTGCCTAAAATCAGTTCCACCCCCTCACAATTCATTTTTTAATAAATGAATGCCAGTTTTGAAGTTTAAAGTTACGTGTTAGCTTGATTAGTACCACAACTATAACAATCGTCAACAAAACCTTCTACGAAGCGTATATTTTGCTGGAACAAGGATAAAAAGGTGCTAAATCTTAAAAAGCCTCAAAACATTCTGCAGCACATCAAAAACTATGCGAAAAAGTTGCAGGCAGACACTGTATTAGAATGGATCTTAAATATGTGAGCCTGATAAAGTGTTCAGGTACAAAGCTTAATCCTAATTCAATCAGAGGAGCTTAAAAGTAGGGCAGATATTAAAAGAAGAGAATTTTGATTTGTGACAGTTCAAGGAAGTATGGAAGAATAAGTATAGCCCATTTTTTTTCTGCCAGCTGATTCGAAGAAACCAGAAGGTCAGCTAGTATTCATCGAGACTCAAGTTTTCAGTTCCGCCTATGTATTTATGCCGAAGAAACTCTCAAAATTTTTCCTGTTTGGCTTTCACTCTAGAGATTTCATGGCTTTTGTAATGCGCTCCAGATTTATGAACACTAATCAAGTATCGGCCATGAAAGTTATGAAATCTCTAAGTTCATATAAGACTGCAATCTCTGGCATTCAGTGAAATTATTGGTAGATAAATCATTAGCGAAACTAACGTATATTGAACAACGTTTCTCAAATTACAAGTTTCTATTGTAACATTTCACTGAAATTTAATTTGAATTAGTTATAGAAAAATAAGAAATAACTGGGGTAAAACTAGTTTATCGTATAGAAAAATTAAAGAAAATAAACTGATAATAAAAGTGCTGCAAGTAATAATTATATTAAAAAAATTCTTTTATTAAAAAAAGAAGACGAAAAAAAATAGAATTAAACTGGAATATATTTATTTCTAACCTAAAAAATGAGTAATAGTAATAAAAAACATCCAGCCAGGTACAAAGCTGTAAAAAAAAAAATACTAAAATAAGTGTTTGGAAGATAGCCAATAGAAATCTATTTTTTGGTGCCAGAAATGTCGTGTATTGACAGAAACTGGTTCATTTTTTGAAAGGAATAAAGGAGGGTGAGAAAGAGAGAAAGAACGACCTTTTGAATTGAAACTGATAAGGGTCGTAAGATAGAGATGGCTCCAAAGGAAAAAAGCTATCTACGAAATTAGACGAAATCGAAAGATGTTTTTTATATATAATTTTTTAGAAGAGACGATTATTTATATATGGTTCGTAACGTATATATATATGCATATTATATGTTGTACATATAAAACCCTTGAGAAAATGAAATTGAAAAACTAAACTATTCTCTCCATTTATACACGCAAAAGAAATGGTTATAAATAAAAATTATTAATAAAGAGAGAATTTTCGGGCGCCACGATAGGCAAGAGCTGCCAAGCTGCGGAGTGTAGCGTTGTAGTATCATCGATTTCCGGTTATAGGGGTACCTTAGATTTCATTCGAGAAAGAATATAAATTTTTCTAAACAGCTGAAAAAGGTAAGAATAATTTTTGTTCCGCTAAAATCAGTGGCTAAAGTAATCACTAGAGAATAATAGTTATTTATCAAACAGTGAGTAAAGTAATGCCTATTTTACACTAGAGTACAGGTATTGACCACAAGAGCGCAGCGAGTGGGGCAACTGAGCGCTCTTGTGGCAACTGAACAAGAGTATAAAAATACTCTATACACTCAAGTCTCGAATTTTTAAATATTTTCTGTAACGCATTAAATTGGTTCTCAACTCAAATACTCCCTCACTCTATAACCCAAAATCATTTTGACTTTCATTTACACAAAAAAAAGTAACCTACAAAATAAAGGATTTCAAAGCAATGAGGAAATTAATAAGAGTAGTTTGGAAACTACCTTTAAAGGTAATTCCATGTATATTCCGATAAAAGAAGAGAAAGGAGCGTTAATTCTGTGTTACCAGGGCAGAAAAAAATACTATAACTTTCCTAATCTCAGAATTGATACATAGAAAATTTGCAAGCAGAACAAAAAAAACTAATTTCTACACTACAACAATATAGGAATGAATAGAAATTGTTAAGATATTGTCTGAAAATTGGCAACAATTCTTTTCTCTCAGGAAAAAAAAAAAATGGTAGTTCAGTGATAAGGTGCGCATCTGATTACTATAGTTTGCTCTATCTAAAAACATGACACAAAAGGACATCCAAGAATAGCAAGAGCAGAAGCTTCTTTCTCTGAAAGAATTCCATTTTTTTTTTTTTTTTTTTTTTATTCTAAAGGATAAGGAAGAAAACTCAATTCAGCATATTCTGAAAACTCTTTGTTAGAGTCTGAGCAAGCACACTTGTTTTTTTTTTGTTTGTTTTTTTTGAACTTTATAAGGAGACTTGTTCTAAAGATACAATATAAATATTTATTTTAATAATGAAAGTGCATAAAGCAATAATCTCTCAGATACTTTAGACATCGATCTATGTAATCAATATTATTTCTTCCACAGACATATCGATATAATATAAAAAAAGAAAACAGTGAGAAACAGTAAAAACATGTTGAGAGAGAAATTACAGATATATCTATATTTAAAATTATTTTTCTGCAAAGAGTAAACTAAAAATTAACTAATATTTAACAAATATTTCAAAAGAAAAAAAAACCTATTATTAGAGGAGTGGAGAAAATAAAAGGCAATATATTACAACCATTAACACGAGTTAAAGCAACAATTTTTATTACTGAAATCTAAGTTAAAACACATGCATTTTATTGAGCTAAAAACTACACGATTTATGTTCCTATACACTTTTTAATATCTTTTTTTTTTTTTGTTTTAATATCAGTTCTTCATTTACCTAATTCTTTTTTTCTCTTTTCGAAAAAAAAAATATTAAAAAATAAAATACAAAATGCACGGAAAAGTTACTAATTACTAAAAACCTATATTATTAATGGTCTGTGGTAATATTCAAATAAATTTTTATTTATGGTTTTTCACAGTATTTTCAATATTATTATCAGATGGTACACATTAAATAATTAAGAGGTTAAACTGTAAACTTAAGTGCTAAAATATGTAGTATGCAGAGAAAGTCCTAACATTTAAAAATCACCGATGAATCCTACTAAATCGAACATATAAAAATGATTGTCTGTTTTAGTGAGCTAATGTGATTGACGCAGGTTAATGTTAATATCAAAGTCTCTATGCCTTGCGTGTGTTGAAGATATCAGTGGTGTTATGTGTTGTACGCGCTGTTAACCTGGAATATTCGCAGGAATGTCAAGACCACTCCCCCCTTTTTATGTCTTCATATATGTAATAAGTTGATAAAATGATTTCAATTTAAATTTTGAATACAAAATTTAAATTTAATTTGTATGAGCATTTAAATCTTGATAAGTTTTTTAATTAATAAATAAATAAATCCTTTTATATCAAAAGATGCAAACAGTTGTTTATATTATAAAGAATTTAATGTATCTGGAATGTAAGCAGTATTTTATGTGCATATATATAGGAAGTTTAATATGGAACAAAAGTTGAAGGAAATGGTGATATATAATTTGAATATACATAATATATTTTATGTTGAATTTTAGTAAAGTGATGTTATTTATGTTAGTTTAAGTGTGATGTAGAATAATATTGCAGAGATTGAATTTTGTGGAAAGTGAATCTGAAAGTGAAGTGTATATCCTAGAATATGTGTGCTATATATATATATATATATGTATGTATGTATGTACTGTACAGGATAAGGAATGTGCGAAATCTGGTATATAGGGTTTGTGTGTTTGTGTATAAAAGGAAGAAAAGGAGTAAGAGATTATTAAAGGATGGATTTAGGGCGGCACTGATGCGAGTAAAGAAGGGTGAATGTGATGGAGATGGAGAGAGTCGAAGTCAAGAGAGAGAGAGAGTGTGTCAAAGCTTACAACATACCGAGGTAGTAGTACTCTTATAACAGCATCATGCTAAGAGCGGTGGCGCTTCCTAGATTGGATCAGAAAATGGTCGGGATATAAGAAAGACGGCTGCCAGTGACACATCATCAGCACACCTTCAACATCAACCCACACCCCCTATACATTCTGTGCTCCTCAAGTTTTTGGGGGACAAATTTGCAGGTAGTAATAGAAGTAGTAGTGTGACTCTACGGAAGGCGGCGCCACGCTCTCTCCTCCTCCATACTCCACTTTCTCTTATACACAACTACCTTTCTCACTTCGTCACACTCAGCCACACACCTAACAGTTTCTATAACTTTTTCCAACTAAGAAAAGGAAAAAAACGCTAGATAAAAAATATAGTTATTTATTTGACAAGAGAATAAAGTGGATACTTCTATATACTCCAGTATATAGGGATACTTCTATATACTCCAGTATAGAGGTTTGCCTTCACAAGCGCCAGAAAGTGTGGCTATTGAACGAGTTAAAAAAAAATATTTTATTCTTGCATTAGATACGATATTTTCTCTGCAATAATCAAAAATATATAAAACGAACAATCTGGTGTGAAAGATTCACAAGAATTTCTGATTGCAGTTAGTTATATATAATAAATACAACTAAGAAATTTTTCTTTAAAATTGTAATTTGTATACAAAGCCGCCCTAACAAAAATATACTGTGAAAATTATTTCCCATTGGTTCTCAATGGTAGAATATAATTATACTGTAGTCCAAAAGACCCAAATGTGACTAAAATTATAATATTAGAAATTTCACTTAGGATCATTCTACAATAAAGTTTTACTGAAAAAATGTTAAAAAAAAGAAAGTGATAGGTATTTATGTCTGTAAATATGTCACAAAAAAATTTGCTATATCGATTTGGATAAAGAATGCAAGGAATCTAGAAGAGGAGAACTTTATATGTCGCTACAATCAATAATATTACAGAAACCCTGTTTCTACTTTCAAGACGGATTCTACAGCACAATCTCTAGACTTCTTAGATTTAAACACAAATTATTCTCCTCATCATCTGGCAAGAATTGGCTGTGATATAAACCATCACTGAACATGTAATATCAACATAATCGCAGATACAAACCATCTCATATTTGGGTGTCATTGAGGGAGAATACCCCCTACCGACAAATCTAAACACCTTATAGCTCACGATGACGGCAACCTTTCTTTACCTTACTACGTCAAAAACAATGAAATGAATGTATTTATGAAAGTTAATTAATAGATGACTAAATATACAGAAATTTACTAAATAATCAAGTTAATTGAAATAAATCAGTCAAATTGGATGAAATAAATTGGTCAAAAGAAATAGTTAAAAGTAATAACGGTGATAAATTATTGATGCTTATTTGCTTTGTTCAAGAAGGCAATCACACACAAAAACAGTATATAATAAGTAGTTAAAAGTACAGTAGAAAATTAAAATTGATAAAAATAAAATGATTTTATGTGAAATAGTCGAAGATTATAGAATTCATTTTAATAACAATGTATACTTCTCTTTCAGATGAAAATAGAGAGAGAGAGAGAGAAAGAATAGTGTACATGAAGGATGTGTAGATTACCAAAAAGGAAAAGGACGTCAGTTGAATACAAAGAGGACAGTCAATGTCCATTATTAAAAGGCAGCAAGGCGAAGTTAGAAAAGCGTGCATACAACCGCTCAACCGAGAACCAGTATCGGAACATCAGCTACCAGAGACAGAGGAGGTATGTGAAGGGCGGTTCTGGCGTGGTTGTAAAGTATGTGCAAGCGTATCTCTTGGCGACGAGGACGTGTTTTAACCTCCTCGCCAATGTACCAGCTATCCATCATACGAAAAAATCTGCCTCATCCTCATATCGCTTCTCACGCATATCGTATCATAAAAAAAAAAAAAAAAAATGCGATTCTTTGTGTATATATATAAATTCTGGGCGTTATGAAGAATTTGTATTTAACCAATTATTTGGTAACAAACAAAGACGATAAAATGAAGTTTAATGAAACATAGATTGAAACTTCTATTCACTGTTCAATTATAATAGTTCTTTTCGTGATTAGTTGATATTGTAAAGTTTGAAGAAAATCATTGGAGCCATTTTCGAGAATATCACAAATACAGAAAAATTCATTTAGTAAAGCCAAAAACGTATTGTCGAGTCACCAGTTAGCACGTGAAAACATTTGTTGAGAGATGCCTCACAACAGAGTCAACTAATTTTTATATTCGGCGGTTGGGGGGCCTGCGGTGCTTTAGTCTCCTAGGTGAGTTGTTTGGGATAGTAAGAGAAGACAAAGACAGTTCTTAAACTAGGGGGTTAGGATTCATAGAATTTGTTGTATCGCGTTTTTATTAGCTGATCGTCAAAAGGGATTTTGAGGTGAGTGTGAAGGATTAACTTGGAAACATAGAACGAGACGCTGCATTAATAATTTTTCTTCTGAGGCTTTTTGATGGAAAGATTGAATGCAATAAGTGTTGGAATGTTTGGTTGAACCCCAAACCTCGCATCTGTATGTCCAAAGGGGCTTTATAATAGTGTTGCAGATAAGTGTTTTGTTTTTAAGGTAAAGTTTAGAGGGTCGGTCAAGCAGTCTCGAGAGAAGTTTGTATCGTCTATTTCAAATTCAAGTCTTTTTAATCATGTGTGCAAATTCTCAGTGAATCTTTTGTCTAGATAAAATTCTAAATATCGGACTCTGTGAACTGTCGGTATCATATTCTCACGGAGGAGGTTGGGCGCTTGAGAGGGTTAAGAAATGCATTTGTCTCAGGGTGGGATTGACCTTTATTCTCCATCTGATAAGCCAGCCTTGTAAAAATGTAATATGGGATTGTCGAGCAGTGGATGCGGATAAGAGATCACGATTTGAAACTAAATCTAAAACCAATTTTTCCGGACTCCGGGGACATCATGTATTTCCGGTGAAAATTGAATTTCAAAAATTTGACACGTTTGCAATACTAGTTTCACTTATGGCGACAGGAGAAAGTAAAAATGCAATTTTAAGCAAAGTCTGAATTATCAAAATTACTAATACTGAATCTGTTTAGGATGTTGTTCACTAAGAATTATCAAGGCAAAGAAACTAGAATAAATGAGTGAAAAGCAAATTATACTTCAGCATTGCGAATAAAATACTACACTAAAGTGTATAACCCAACTTTTCCAAAAGAAAATATTAATGAAAGTAATTTAAAGAAAGAAAGAGAAAAGAAACAACTAAACATGGAACAGAATGCATATGGTACACTGACTAGGGTGGGAAAACCTTTTTCTTTGGAGCGAGTAACATTTCTAATGGTCACTGTTGGTTGAGAAAACGTGACTTGAATTGGACATTGTTAGTTGGTGTTAGTACCTTTTACTTACAGTTAAAAGCCCCGGTGAAGATAGTTTCCTTTAGCCCTCCCCCACTACAGGCTTAATAATAGTGAAATTTATGTATTCCTTTTCTTATATGAAGTTTAGTAAAGTAAAATAATAAAAGAATTGTTATATACGTAAAAGACAGTGTTGTTTGCTCAACATATTTTTTACTTTCTCTTAGTCCTAGTTTACTTACATTCCTTACTCACTAGTTTCTACGGTTGCCATTTTTCAAAGTCAGTCCTTCTTTTCATCACTCTCTCACTCTTACTCTATTCCATCCGTTCACTCTCATTCAACCTGCTCACAGCCTGTCACATCTCCTTTTCTGGCCCATTTCTCCACTTCGATCTGGTTTTCCTCGTAGATTTTCGCCTAAAAATTCTCTTTTCTCTTTACTCTTTTTTTACAAAATGGTCCCAGAGAGTCCGACAGTACTCATAAAGCAGGATTCATTCAAAAAAGTAATTAAAAATTCTTTTCCTAGTTTCTCTGAAAACTTTGTTTCTCTGGAAAATCTAAACTGGATGCAAAAATCCTTGCACATTCCTTAACTCTCCAATTCTTCTTGATATCTATCTCAATTACCACTAAATATTTATTTATTTTTTATCAATTGATAGTTTTTTATATATTCAAACTCCTGTACATAAAGAATGTGTGGCTGCGAGGAATCCTTATCTAAAACAACAACGAATCAATAAATTTAGATTGGCAAACGGCTAGGTTTTCTATGAAACTGGTATTTCCTTTGGTATCTATTATAATTTCCATAATATCCTTTAATATGTACTAAACTTTAAAGATTGAATCAGCTATTGAGATTTGATCATTTTCCAGCCAACAGAAAGAATTGTTCTTTATCTTAATCATACGATACAAACTATTACAATAATCATTAAATTAAACTTAAATTTTTTGCAAGTTCAATTTTCCAAAATTTTATTAACTAAGTAAAAAACGTTTTTGCAACTTCCCTAAAAATACCACTCTTTCTAATTACAATTAAATAAACTTATCGTAACCATTAAAGTATATCAACCAATTTCGGAAATAGTACTCTAGGCCTGTTATCTAAAAACATATCGCATGAAAAGTGGTTTCATATCACAGGATATCTATAGTATCTACCAGGAAGATATTCATCACCAAGAACTAATCGAACGATTTAAAATCGATTTTTTTTCTTTTGGAATGCTGACTTCTATCGCTTTTTAATAGAAGTGCTAATGACTGAGTATAAGCGCCAAAATATGTCTGAAGCTCTCTCGAGTCCTATAATCCTATGATCAATATAATTCAATCACAATTATGAAAATTAATGTATGAATTCAGTAAATACATTCTGAATAATTAGTAAATATATTCTTGGCTCAATTATTTGTTACGTTATACACATAAAAAATCCTCTAATAAATTTAAAGAAATGAAAATCTAAATAAAATTCTTTTTTCAAATTGTTAAAAACATTATGTTTATTAACATAGAATTAACATTCAACTTTGCAAAAAGTTTTAGTATATCAAAAAACTATTCGGCTGCGATGATTCTTTTTCCGCGGGAATTTATTAATATCACTTCATATATGTCTAACTTCGTTGCTGTATAATGCAGGACAAGTGTATTCAAACAAAATGAACACAAATATTCACAGGAAGAGAAATTTAAAATAGAGTGAGAGAAAATATAAACAGTAGAAAGTTCTTTTGATGAAAATTATAATGTAGCTTAACTTTAATTAAAGAAAAACTTCTTTATACAATATAAATAATATGAATAAACATCCATTAAAGATGTGATATGAGTGTAGCGCAAGGCAAAGTTCAATTTAAATTCGTTTGAATACAGTAAGAGAATATAATTTTTAATTAAAGAGAAATTTTCCAGCGTATGTTGCGCTAGGGGCTTAGTGACTTTCCTGCTTTGAACACCAATTATAGAGGACAAGTCCCCTTAGGATTTAGTTTCCTTAAGATCAGATCCCTGAGTCTCTAAGACGATGATAATAATAATAATAATAATAATAATAATAATAATAATAAACACCTCTATAGTGAAAAGACTTTTCATATTTCATGCATTTTATTTATCATATCTTTAATTACTTAATGTAGTCGTACATTTGCAAATAAATGAATGAAAAATAAGAACTCTTATAGGAAGCTTAAATATTAAATATTTTGAATGATATTGTTCAGTTTTTTTTTTTTTTGGTAGTATAGAGAACTACGACCAAAATTTAGGTACACCTACAGCACCCCTTCCAGATTAAGATCTCTGAGGAGTCTGAGAATCGGGGAAGTTTTTAGGAAGGGTGTATATTCCTCCGACGTCTAGTAACTATCCAGGCTTCCAAATCTTCTCTGGATTATAGCATCGCAGTCCATTAGAAGGTGTATTGACGGAATTTACATATGCTACCGTGTTCTAGGAGCAGCTTTTATTTTCAGGTGCCCCCTAAGTCTACAATGCTTCGTGAGAAAAACCGTCGGCTTAAGAAGCCTATTTTTACATTGCAACAAGTTATTCAAACTTTTTTACTTTTCAAAAACTGGTTTTTAGTGCACTCAGGAGCACGATGGGCCCCCCGGGTAGTGCCACTCTACGAATGATTTTTCAGTTTATTTTTGCGATCTTCTCGAAATGAGATCCAAACTTTGCATGCACACTACACAGACTCATATAGATTTTTTTTATTTGAAACCTTTTTCCGGAAAAATTCACTTAAGAGGGATTTTTGGAAAAGTGTGAAGTTGCGCTTTTCTCGAAAAAGTCATTTTAGCTTATTATATTGATTCTATCGTTTATATAATAACATTAACATAAAATTAAATGTTATGGTCAAAAAAATTCCAAGTTTCCGAAAAAATTTATTTAAGGGTGATTCGGAAAAGCAATGAGGCCTAAGCTGCCAGTTTAGCTTATTATAGCGACTCTATCATCTACATAATCCCCAGAAATGCAACTATACTGAACAGTTTTCTTTTTTTCAGTTTTCTGCGTTTCTCTCCATAAAGGCACCATCGGGTTATATTAAACTTGGTATGCTAGCTTAGATACAAAAATCTAATTTTTGGAACTTTTTTCAAGAAAATTAATTTTAGAGAAGTTCTGGGGGGAGGGAATGGAAAGTCAGGCTTCCTTGAAAAATATTGAAGACCAAATAAACATTTAGTAAAACTTATAAGTTTGAAGAAACCTTGACAATGGTTACTATGGAAACTACAGTGAGAGAAAGTCTGGTTGAGTGTTTCAAACCAGATTTTTTTTTTTTTTTTAATGAATTTTTATAACATAAATCATGAATAAAAGAAATAAATAAATAAAAAATGTTTGCCCCATCAACTTAATATAACAAGGTTGGTGAATTTTTCCATTTTACACCTGCAGCAATTAAACGGCTCCAACTACCCGGCACTAATTATTCTGAAAAATATTATTAATTTTTTTTCCTTTTTCTTTTTACACCTAGCAGTAAAATATTAAGAAAAAAGTAAGTAGAAGTTAAGGAAAGCTGTTAAAGATGAAGAAAAGTGGAAAAAGAAAGGGGTGGTAGTTACGAAGTTTGGGGTGTGTGTGTGTGTCGTTTGGAAAGGTGTGCGCCAAGGTGTATTTTAATTAAGGTTTCTTTCATTATGACCTTGCGCTGAAAAGCTGGTTAGGTAATGCGTATACTACCATAGTTGCTTCTCCTAGTAGTGTGCACGCCCTATGGTATCGCCCTTCAACAAAATTAATTGCTTTTAAAAGGGCCTGTACACAGAGAAATGTGTGGAGATAGAATGAGGTGACGAAGAAGAAACAGAAGAGGTAAAGACTCAAAACACACACTCTCATACACATACACACAATGCACACAAACAGAGGTTTTCTAGAAGAGGTCCCTTGTTTTATCCTGGAAGCGCCTTCCTTAATATATTTCCTTCAACTCTTCTGGAGAGACGGAGCACCACCAGGTGCGGGGACTTCTACAATTTTCATAATGGACTCTACAGAGCAACAACTCTGGTCAGAAGCCACCTACCGCCATACATCCACATTTCCAATTGTCCCCGCCAAGTAGGTATATATAAAACACATAGAAAACTGACATAGTTAACCTAAATACTTCCTAAGCTTTTACTACGACTACTCGAATGTGGTTAGAAGATTCCATTTTGATAAATTTTGATGAACTTTCTATTAATACAATGAAACCAAACGAGCGCGCACATACAAAACACACTAAGTTCACAAAATATAGTTAGTTTCAATTAACCCTCTTCTGTCTAAAATACTAAAAACTAAAACTTATTATAAAAGCAAAGATAAATTTAATTAAGTTAAATAGCTTCATATTGTTTACAGATTAATTCTTTTCATGTTGATTGTGCAATTGTTTGTAATTGAATGGCAAATAAAGTAATGTATCTTATTTGAATTACAGAGATTTTCATTTCCGCAATAGTAACGTGACAAAGCATTTCTGATTCATTGATTTCTAATATTCATTATTGGCTACCTTTCCAATAAAACACTAAATAACTACAAAAAAAGTGTAAAATACTCAGTCGACTTTTTCTTACTGCAATTATATGATTCTCACTTATGATTTATTATTTATTTATACGGATATTACCTAGTTATAAATATTACAAATAATATCTGAGATTTTATTCTCGTAGCATGTTTTTTTTTTAATTTTCCTGAGCGTTTCGGATTCTAGTTCAACTCTCAAAAGTTCGTGCAGAGAGTTAACTTCAACTTTATGATTCTCTTACGCACCACACTTGTTTAATTATTAATTAATAAAGTTGATAGCTACACTCTGACAATGGATGAAAATTGGAAACCGCGCAGGAACAACAAAAATAAGCACAAAATGACGGAAAAAATACCAGATGTTATCCAGCATTGCGGACCCATTCACATATTGAACAATTACAAATAAAGTTTCAAAATTTCACACACACACACACACACACACACACACACACACACACATATATATATATATATATACATATATATGAGTGTCTGTGTGCAACCGAAATATAATATGAAAGTCGTAATTTTGATAATTCGTAAACGAGAAATTCGGAATTTCAGCGCTAACATTAAATTCTTAGAATCGTATAGTACATTGATAAGGTACTTTAAAGGAAAGCCTAATAAAAGATTTAGATAAAAGCCCATCCACCAGAACAGAACTTAAATGAATTTTTCCTGAAAAATGTTATAAATGAAAGTGGATCTAGCTCTTTATATGATTAATTCATGTAGCAAGATTAAAGGAAATCACTAAGAAAATTGCAAAAAAAAAAAAAAACTGAAAAAATCTAATCATAAAGTGAAGTAAATTCAGTAGACCGATTTTGACCAAAACTATTCTCCTAAGTAAACCTAAATAATGTACCAAATTTCAGCTTACTGCAATATTCGGTTTTTGAGTTATGTGGACCACACATATAGACGCAGGCAAATTTCTAAAAACCACACTATTTCGGACTCAGGGGACCTCAAAACATGTAATTCCGGTGAAAATTTAATTTCAAAAATTTAACACGATTACAATACTTCTTCAGCAGTAAGAGAAAAAAAGAAAGGGGCAAAAGAAAATAAATAAAAAGAGGAATGAAATAAAAACAATAAAACATTGACTATATAAATAACAATAAAAAATATTATAACTTCGTACGATTGTTTACTTTTCTCTTATTTTGTGAAAGTTGAGATCAAATTTAATATAGTACAATAATAAATTATAAAAGCAGGCTATAACGGAAAATATCTCTGATGAACATTTAATACAGTTTGTTAGTTAAATCTTTTATTTTCATAAAACGATACGTGGGTCATCAGGGCATACTTAATTAAACAAATATAATTTCTAAGTTGAATATTATAATGGACTCTGGTAAAATAATAATAAAAGCTAAATTGTATAAATTTTCATTAAATAAATAAAATATAACTTAATGAAACAAAATTAAACGTTTAGTTTATAGAATGGCTTATATAAATTATAAAGTTATAAATTAAAATAGATTTACTTTTACTATTATAAATTAACTTTACCTAACAACTTTCAATCTTTTAATATATACCATTTTACAAATTAAGCAAACGAACTTGATCATTCCGAATGTCCACCTCCTGACACATCGTAAGGAAATAGAATATAAATAGATTCTCCCTCTATTCCCTAACATACAATGCAGAAAGAATATATTAAGTTTATAATTAAGATTAATTACTTTTCAAATCATAAAAATCAATTTAAAAGATGAGGGGTGACTGTTCTTCAGGAATATTAATTCTTTTCATCTAATTTATAATTAAAATCTATTAAATAAAGTTTTTCCAGCTTTAATGGCAAGCTACTTCACGTCCAACTACCGATCGTGGATGAAGGCGGATAGCAAACAAACGTTAACTATATTTTTCATTTAAAATCTAAGGCTAAAACCGGGAATCGAACCCCGTACCACAAGTTTTACCAAGTACACCACAGTTTTGCGGTTCGCACCTGTAATCATTCAGCTTATCGTGGCGCTTAATTTATAATTAAGATCGCTATATCACTGCGATGCAGTAGAACTGTTTATTTTTAGTTGGTCTTGATTGTAGTGATTTGATACGAAAGTAAAAAGTGCCACTTTTAAAAAAAGTTTAACTTTGCTCAGATCAACTCAAACGAGTGTGGCAACTGAACGGAAGTTGTAAAAGAACTTTAATCTTATATTAATTACAATTTCTTTTTCAGAACTGTAAGAAATAAATGTATGAAAATATTCAAAAAGCAAAAATTACCTACAGAAAGGTTACAGAACATTAAGTCTAAGTTAAATGACATTATATTACGTTTTCTGAAATCTAATTTATTGTTTAATTGATTTGTTAAAAAACAAATCTTTACTTTAGGAACTTCCTCTTTAATATTATTAATATAATTTCGCAAACTCATCCACACCTTAAACTTTGTTTAATTAAAGCTAGCTACATTGTTTTTATATCTAAACGCTAAGAAGTAAAACTTCAGGTCACTGACTTTTTATTTTGTCCATTAATTAATCGTCATTGAAAAATCATTTTTTCAGATAAAGATATCTCCACTTATACCAAATATCTGTTTCTAATAATTAATTTCTTGGAGCATTGTTTACAGATATTTGAAGAGCTCTTTCATGGAGCAAACCCATAAGAACGCGGAGAAATTTTAAATTAGTTCCTAGTTTTCATTGTTTGCCTCAATTTTTTGTTTCAGTGGAACATCCTAACTCAAAAACTATAAAAGGGGTGTTAAGGAAATTAATATTTATTAAAAAAATGGGACCCCCCTATAAAATAAACTTGATAACTTGGTTGTTATAAACTACAATGAATAAAAATGAGATTTTTGTTAGACATTTATATTTAAAAAAAAAATGAAATCTTTTACAGTATGAATGAAAATTAAAATAAAAATGATATAGAAAAATATTACGTAACTTTAAAATAATATTATAACCAGAAGGAAAAGCTTGAAAAAAAAAAAAAATGAAGTATACCGACCAATGAAAAAATAAAAAATTAATTTAAAAGTTTTTCATGTGGAATAACAAGCATCACTTGACGGAGGGGAGGGGAACGTTGACTAAAGATTGTTAACAGTGCTTGAATGAGTGTGAAAAACGGAACAATTTTCTTTACTTCGACTTTACTTTTTTAAACTGACAATATAAATTTATATATATATATATATTAAATTATACAACTCTGTTTGAGCCATAAACTCTATTTAATCATTTCTCAGTTTTTTTTATTTGCTGATATTTACTATTGTGGGAAAACTTTAGACATCAGAGTTTGTCAAAAATATTTAGATATTTGTAAATTTCACCGTATGCATGAGTGAGTGAGTTTGAGTTGATGTGAGCGTACTTTTGAGTGACTGCATATTGGGCTATAGTTGTCTATGGACAACTGAAATATCATGGAGGAAACCCGTAAGAACGGGAGAAATTTAGCCCGCTTGATTGTTAGCCCTGAGAATCGATTACTATGGGGCTGGTCAGAGAATTGAGAAAGAGAAAGGGGTACCGAGAAAAAGAGAACTGCAAGGACTTTACGGGGCTGATAAAAAAACAGCGGTAACGGGAGAGGTGGAATGGCAGACTGAAGCAGAATATTAACTCCTTGAAGACTTCACGAAGACTCTTCTTGAGTCTAGCTGGCCCAGATTATATACTTGTTGGGCCTTTTCGTAATTTCCCCTCTTTGATTTGATTGGAGGTGTAGTAGGCGAATCTTTATGTCCCACAAGCTGATGATCTTGAACAGCTTGCGTTAGAAGGTACGTTACGCCTCATGTGACGTGTTGAATGATTAAGTAATGAGCGAATATTACGTGGTTGCAATATATGGCTAAAGGCTATTCCATCAGCACTGGAGCTAGGTCCACTAACTATTACAATATTTGGACCATAACATCTCAGATGTTTATAACAGATACTTAAAAGAGACTCTTTTGGATTATTACTGCTTATTCTTTCGGATTTAATGTGTACAAAATCTTTGAATAAACAAAAAACACAGTTTCCTACGAAAAGCACTTTTTTGAAATTTTCTTTTTCATTTCATTGCAACTATTGTTCTCTCGGTAAGAGATCGGATGTAGGACCTTTCTAAAGGTATTATATAGACCGGTATATAGACCGGAACATTCTAGGCTTAAGAAACGAGATAATGGCACTCTAACTTTTCTACCGTTTCAAGAAGCGCTTAGCAAACAAGGGAGGGAATGAGATTCCTCCAGCTGCGAGTTAAAAGGCGGTGAGCTATCCAGAAGAATCTGTCAGCCAGTTTTGAGAGCCGTCTTATGAGTAACAAACTTCGCATGCAGTGGTTCACCTGGGGAAGTACACAGTAGATCTTTGTGTGTCGTGATAGAGCCTGGTTTAATCTAAGTTAACCCAGGGGGAATTCACAATAGATTCTTCTGGATTGCGACTCGTTGGGATCACTCGTCTTTTTTTCATATTCTCTAGGTTAATAAGTCAAATCTAAAGGGAGAGAAGGAACTCAGCATACAATAGTATCTCTATGTAGAGTGGGCCTATCGATTATATATATCAATTAAAAAAAGTTCTATCCAAATAAATTAAAATAAATAAATGAATGATAACTATATAAGGCTTCAGTTAAATAAATTTAAAATAACTAAGGAATAATTAATATAATTAATTATAAAACTCTGCAACAATTAACAATAATAAATTTTAGTAAATATAACAATAACAATATAAATAACAGATATTACGGAATTACCGAACTTGGACAGGAGTAGGTGAAGGGACTGTTGAACGTGGACTTGTGACCGGGTATGGAGGGTTGGTTACATGCGTTTTGCGGGATCTTCATACTCCCCTCATCAACTGCCCCCCCCCCTCTTCCCGCACATATTGCAAAAGACCACTTGATTGGCACCTTTGAAATTTTATTAATGTATTTTTTTATGCCCTGACGGGGAAGTCTTCGAGCGCGTAGGACAAAACTTTGTACTCATTTCTCCAAGCGGCACTTACGATGTTTACATATTTATTGCTCTTGCAAGTATGTTGACTGGGAATATGTTCCTCCCAAGGAACGGTCAACTCTAATAAAATAAATTTTTCAAGGGAATTAGAGTACAATGTTATATCCGGACATAATGTGGTCGGGGATATTTCTAGTGGAAATTTGTAATGAAAATTCCGTTTGTCCATTAATAGGTTCCAAACAAACAAAACCAAGGGTCAATACTTTACATCAAAGCAAGCACCGATAAGCTGGCCACTGACCTAAATCGCTGGTCACCGAACTAACCAAGGTCGCACACTAGGACAGATGTCTTGGTGTGAGTGTTGCTAACACTGATATAAACTTCGCCCCATTGGAAGAGGGGATGATTATACTTCGTACGTCTTCAAGACATTATACGAGCAGCAGTTCCGCGTCCCTATACAGGTTTTATTTATACTTATTTCCTTAGTTGTGCATCTTAGTTCATTTATTTTAATCATTCTAAATTATTAGTTATTTATCTCCTATTTATTTCTAAGTATTTCTTGTTAATAGTTACCATCACTCACGTTTAAATTATTGTACAAATACAGTCTATTTTTATAAATTCAGTGTTAATAATTCGAGCACTAACTTCCAAAAATCTCTAAACTAACTTCCGCCCTCTTCAAGACATCTACTACATACCATAGGAATCACAATAAACGATTCCACTACAATTAATCTTAATGTTCATAGAATTTTTTTCTACGCTTTTTACTTGAGAAAAGAAAAAAGTAGATTACAAAAAAAAATATATATATGTATAAATTACTTCAAAATTATAAAAATACTGCTATCTACAGTGGTGAAAGAAAGCGAAATACAAGTGTCAATAATAAGTAAGTCTCTATTCTGTCAGCATCAGGATGAAATAAATAAGGTCAGGCGTTAAGGTTATACATTCAAATAAATCTGCAACACTGAACTGTGATGCGGTGCTGCAAATAGTATAAGCACCTAATACAACCATCATAATAATAATGTTTACTTCCGTCGTTTTCTCTGAACTTTACATAACACAACCTACATAATCTAATAATTATTCATTTTAATCACTTTTCCCGCAAAAATTGATTTTTGGAGAAATCTGAAGGGGGGGGGAGCTGATTGAACTCTATGATTAAAGTGTTACTGCCCATCACTTACAGGGTAAGGGAGAAAAGAAAGTAAAAAATAAAATAAAAAGTGATAAATGATGGAGATCTTCAAGATTTAGAAAAAGAATAATTGAGTTTGCTTAGTTGAAATCAGAAATTAATGTATTTCTTGGGTTTCATTTATAAGATCTGTAAGTAGATTTTTACATGGAGGTAACGGGGAAAATTAAATAGCGAAGATATAGTGCATTCATTACAGACATTGTGTCTAGTAATGGTTATACGGCATAACAGAAACAACATCTAAAACAAATATTCCTCCCCTCCTATGATTTATAATAATGTTTTGATACACTTGCTTATATAGCTATATCTACCTAGGGTGGGGTGAGCCTTTTCTCTCGGTTACCTTATTCGTTTGGTACATGTAATAACAGTATCTGTCTTTTACCATTGGAATTGTTACCACTCAGCCAAACTACCAACACTACCACCGCATCACTCTACCACTCTCTTCTTGTATCTGTGTGTACTGGTAGCATCAATTAAATTTCCACGGCAAGATTCAGTAAAACTTGATAGGAATTAGACAGGGTGCCGGAGTGTTGAAAGCACTACTGGGAAATGGGAGGATGGGGATGGGTTTACGTAGTACAACTCCAGTCTGCGGCTGGAGTTTAGTACTGTAAGAGGGGAAGGTGGGTTAAGACGTTATGATGAAGGGATGGGAAAATGGTTTGAGAAGGTTTGAAAAGGGGCGGACGGGTTTTCTAACGAAAGGATGGAGAGAATGGTTTGCATGATTTACTCTTATGGTTCCCCAACTACAATGCGATTAAACACAAGTTCCTTCTCTCCTGTAAGGAAGGCGTTTCTCCCCTATATTTACTACTACCGTAGCACACCTTTGTATGTATACACTCAACGACTTGCATATTCTAAACAACAGGTTAAATTGAATTACTGCCAACGGATAAATCATTTAGCCATAAACATAACCCACATAAACGCAAACAAACATATACACACACACACACACACACACACACAAAACACACACAATATAATTATATATATATATATATATATATAATGCTCTATATCTATATTAATACCATAGTAATAATGCTGTAATACAATAATTTATATTGTACAATATGTTCTTATAAAAATTATTCACACCAACACTGTAAAGGACCAAACATTTGAATTAAAAAAAAATTGGCGTGAAACACTCACACGACTTTCTCTTACTGCGATTTACATGGACTAATTCTGTACTAACATACAATTCTTACTAGATATTTAGTTGTCTTCAAGATACTTGAATGGGAAAATCTAAATTTTATAAAAAATATTTTTTTGTGCAAAGCGTAATCTTTACGCTCCCCCAAAACCGCCCTTAAATGAATTTACTCAGAAAACTAATTCAAACCAAAGTGACAGTTCTCGGGATGTATGGGTAATAACATTCATTGGTGTCTTTATGGAGAAAAAAAAACTCAGTTCAGTAAAGTTGCACTTCTGGTGAACCAACTTTCTTCAAAGTCGGAATTCTGGCATCGCATTTTATTGTAATTAATACTGTGTAAACAATAGAATGATATAATAAACTGCAATAACGCTTTTTAGAAGAAATCAAAAGCCTACCCCTCCCCAAAACCCATTTCAAATTAATTTTTCCGAAAAAGTGTACAAATAAAAGTTACAGCTCTTTGTATTTACAATTAATATTATAAGTTTAAAGTGATTTTTAATAGAGTAGGGAGGCCATCCTTCTCTAAAAGTGTTAGTTTACTACAGTCCAAACTGCCATAGTTGAATAATATAGTATACAGTATTGAACAAATATTTTAAGTTTAAATATAGCCAAATTTTTACTTATTAAAATGAATTTTTTTATCAGTCATTAAATTTTAGAATGTTAGCTCATTCGAAAATATTTTAAAGGACTAATTTTTCCAGTAATAAATAAAATATGAGGAAAATGTTGAAATATTACTAAAATTTTAAAACATCCTGAATATGTGGTATATCATGTTTTGTGGATAAAGCTGAATTCGTAAAAGAAAAAAAAAACACTTAAGAGAAAATATAGAGAGCATATATTATAAAGTAGAAAGGTTCATGAAGATGGGAGTGGAAGAAGGCCATATTATGATGGGCAGCGCCGAGACATTCCAAAGGTCTCCATAACTGGTCCCCTTAGCGTTCTTCTATTACAGTATGGCTAAGTCTGCACAATGGCAGGTTATCTGGAAAACCAATGTTCCAAAAAAAAAAAGAAGGATAATCATTTAACCTTCATCAAGTGATATACGGTTGAAGAAAGTGAACTATTATTTCATTCCTTAAATTTTCTTTTTAAAAGAATATAAAATAATTTTAAAAATGGAATTTTTTATTTTCTCTTATAGCTGTAAGAGGAAGTATTGTAAGCGATCAGGTCATACGTATTATCGGTCCCAGTTTTCTATATCGGAGTTTTAATCAGAAATGCATGTTTTGAGAAGGTAATACACGACAGTGAGAGCTGTTTTTGTTGTTATAGTAAAATTCAGAAGAGGTAGTGGAAGGGAAGTATAAGCTAACCGATTACTTCACTAATAATCAGACGGAAGCAATTATTGCCATTCTGAAAGCCAGAGAATGGATTGCATAAAAACGGAGAAAAACAGAGACGACCAAATTTGTCTCTGCTGATTCAAAAAAATTAAAAACAACATTAATGAATTAAGAGCTGCTGGAAATAATATTAGCATTAACAAAGACAAAGCTCACTTTGGAATAGTGGGAAATGAGCTTGCAGGACAGCAAGGCCAAAGAGGCAGCTCTAGAAGACGATCTTCCGTTAGCCTTCAATAACTTCACTAGTTCTTATTTGAAATCCCTAATTTTTTAAGAAACACTTGTTGGCTGGAAAGTGTGATGGCAGAAAGTATTCACCATCAAGGCGTATTTCCCAACTGTGTTGAGCAGAAAGAGGGCAAAGCATTTTAAAATCAATTTTAAATTTCATTTGAATTCATTTCTGGCCATGGACCATTTAATGATTATTACAAATTAAAGATAGCAGGTTTGCCTCTCTGCTCTTGTGATGGTCGAACACCAATGTCTCCAGCACACCTGACCTATGGCTTTAAATTAAGGGATAAATTTGTTAATAATAACTATGTTATGTGCAATAAGAATGTTGTGTGAGTGTTCCATAGCAAATTTGTTTACATAATGTTTATATTATTAATTAAATTACTTACATATACATACATCAGAGAAAGTAAATTATAGAAAAAGTAAATTAAAAGAAAGAGAGAGAAAAAATTATTAATTGAAAATATGAAAAAAACAAATTTAACGTGACGTTTAATATCATTTATCATGATCTCTAATAAAAAGTTAAAATTAAATGTTGATAAAATTGATAATAATAAATAAATAAATAAATAAATAAATAAAAAAAAATAGAAACAAAAACCATTATTGGGATAAGTTGAGAGAAATAATAAATATATAAACTAACTTTTTTATAGAAGAGAAAAATAATTGGATTATTAAAATATTAATAAAACAAAGTAAGTTTATAGGCGGTTTTTATCAGTATAATATTTATATGTCTGTTGTAATAACAAAGAAGAAACTTCAGGCAATATTGTGTTAGACAATAAAAATATTTATGTATACATAAATGTATATAATAAAAAAGATTAAAGTTATTTTGAAATTATAAAAACACAATAAATTTTAAATATTTTTAATCTATTAAAATAATATCATTTTCAAAATATTAGGAAAATTGAATCTAAACTTTTAATTACTATTTTCACAGAACTGAGAGGATTGAGTAACAATGAAAAAAAGTTTAAATTTAAATCAAATAGAGGCAAATTATAATAATTAAATAAGTTTTGTTTTTTTTAATTAATATAAATAATTAATACTTTTTAATTTTTAAAGAAAGTTTTCAAATTAAATTTTTCTAAATTAAAAATCTAATAGAGGGAACGACATTGCATGGTAGTGTTTTGAAAAAACCGAGGTAATTTTTTTTTTAAAAAACAACACGCCTCTTTATCTCAAAATAATAACATCTACATTGTCTTACAATTTACAAAGATTGGCCCTTCAATGTTTGATTTTAAAGTATGTGGCACCAGATCAGATGCAAATATGGGGAGCATGGAAATTTTCTTGGAATTTCTTTAAAAACTTGAATTAGCTTGACAAAACAATGTTCTAGCTCGGGAAAGAATAATTTCTCTTGCCTGTTATAGAATCTAATTGGTCCTGACTGTGGATAAAAACACATTAATCTTCCTAGGAAAGTCTCGAAGATCAGCAGATTTTGGGCATTAATGTTTTTGTGTAAAATTGGGAATTGTTCGAAATAATAAAGCTGTTTGAAATTTTCTGAATTTTCCAAAAAATTTAATGTTTCTGTTTCTGGAGGTTAGGTAGACAGAAATTAAGATAGGCAGAAGTTAGACTTACTGAACACAGTGTATATTATATATGAACGAACTGCAGGGACTTTAGATAGTATAACTCAAAGAAGAGTATGGTAGGGTAACATGAATAGAGAGAGTGACGGAATAACCGGTACAGTGACGGTGAGTGATGGTTGTTGAACGAAATACGCCGAAAGCGTATTTAATGATGGCTCAATGAAACTTTAAATGAGAGAGAGAGAGAGAGCTGGCCTTATATGCAAAGCTCTATTTCCTCTTTCCGCCTTAACTTCTCCTTCTAATATCGTCAGATGTGGTCCTTAAATTTATCCCTCTGTGCTACGGCTAGAAATTATGATAGAGAGACATGTCATGCCTCATGTAACGAACAGCATGTAGGCGGTACAGTGCATGATCTATGTACGCCTAAAATACGTCATAGCAATGTGACACATGAATTCGTCAGGTGGTCCATTACACTGTCTATCAAAATTATTCGGGTGGAAGATGTTCAAGAATACAAAATTTAGTAAACAATTAATAAAAAATAAATGTTAGAATGCAAATTATTGATTACGAAGACACCATAACTAGATATAAAGAAGGCAGTTGATCTCAACTGGGCAGTGCTGAGAGAATCGCCAACATAGAAACCTGATAGCATCAACCAACAAACCGAGGCTTCATCATCCTCCCTCCCCTCCTTTTACTGTTAGTGGGTACCAACTAGGAACTCTGCCAACAGATAAATCCAAAGTGTCCAGGACAAGGGAGCCAGGAATAGTTCTCCAGCTATGTAACACACCTCCCCACTACTTACTGTTCACTACTACCACTACTTCCATACAACCATACTACTGCTACCAATACAAAGTGTCCTCCTGCTTCTGCCGCTGGTTCTTCTTCTTCCTTTTCTTCCTGCACATCGATTCTCAGGACACGCATTGCATAATTGTTGTACGCTATCCAACAGCCTCTTACTAACCAACAACTACAATACAACAACACTAGCTTACTATACTATCCACTTCAAACTATTTTCCACGACACACACACACACACACACACACACACAGTAAAAAAAGGACTTAAACGAGAAAGTTACATCTTACATATAAAGCATCAACCCTTTACTTTGTTCCATGTATTTTATATATATATATATATATATATATATATCACACGTACCTTTTTTTTTTTTTGGAAAGAAGTAAAGCCTTCGTCTTTAGCCAACAATATCCCTCTACTCTTACCTCATGTTGTTTTGAAAGTTATGAAAGTAACTTCTGGAATCTCCGGGGATCAAGGATTGTTTAAAGGAAGTAGTACGCCTCCGAACATTAAATACCTTCAATCTTACCTGAAACAAATTATAATAACATAAACCTTAACAGCTCCAAATAACTTTAACAAAATAAAAAATGGAGACCTAAATATCATTAACCTAAATATAAAACGATATTCTTATCGAATAAATTAGGACATTTTTGAATCCATTATTATTAAATTCATGAAGTGTTAATCTTTGATATCATACTTTACTAATTGAAAACCTGTTCTAAATTTTAGCAATTACTCCTTTTTATCAGCAGAGAGTTGTAATTATCTTCCTTAATTTTCGATCTGTTTTCACCGGTAGCAGACGTTGTGAGAGTCCCTGAATCCGAAAAAATGAATTTTAGAAAAAGGAGTGTGTGTGTGAACAGGCACAGACGAAAAAAGGAAAATCACAGCAAGTTAAAACTTGGCACTCCAGTTTGAGTATCAGTGGATGGATCGGACAGGAAGTCTTCTAGTCAAAATTCCTAAACCAGAAGTATCACTTTATTGATTGGATTTTTCAATTTTTTACGATTTTCTCAAACAACGATTATTTGTAAACTTTACTCATACACTAGATACCTGAGGGGGGTCCTTAACTTTTAATTGCAACATTTTTCAGGACAAATTCATTTAGGGAGGTTTTTTTTAGAGAAGTGATGGAGTGTGGTAGGGTTATGATTTTTGCTAATTAATTACGATACTACCATCTCTATAATATTAATTATTAATTACAAATATGTTGTTAAAATTCCGACTTTCAAAAAAAATCGATTGACTGGTGATCGATTGACCAGTGAAAACTCAATTTCTAAAAAAAAAAACTACACGAATTTATCGCTTTCTTATATATGCACTAAGAGAAATTAAAAATCTGTTAGCTAGTAGAGGAGGAAACTTGTGATTTTATAATAAATGCAGATTAGATTTTCCCTTTAGCAAAACATTATTATGTTAACAAATGTCAACAATATTGATTATTTTCCTAATTAAATTAATACATTTTCTTCTCCCTTTGATAATATTTATTTTACAGAAAACTCAATTATTGGTGAATTTAAAAGGATCTTTATGTAAAATTTATTTGAACAACAGTTTATTTGCTTTAACAATAATTAAACTACATACAGAAAGGATAATACATAATTTATTCTTTATACAAACAATAATGTAATCCTTATCTTCCATTATATATCTCTATTTTATTAAATGTAATTTAAAACTTTGTCATTAACATAATACAATTTGAAATTAATAATGTAATTGAAAATTGGTTTCATGTAACAAAAGAAATATATAAAAGGAAAATGCATAACATTGTTTTTTGTTAATTTATATTTTACAATTTAATTTTCAGTGAATTAAATTTTCTGCTATTAAATAGACGGGTTACTTGGAAGCGTCTTTATTGGAAAACCTTTAAAGATAGGGGATAATCAGGGATAATATTAACTTGATATTTTAAATTCATAGTAAATCCAGATCCAGAGAAAGAGCATGAAGGGTTTAAGCTTTTCTTTTGAAGTTCTGTTATAGTGAGAGATTTATAAAGTCATATTTCAGATAATGCTATATGGATTTGCCCTTACAGAGGTAAAATATCTTTTAGATTTACTTATTAGGATTTAAAAGCTTTACAATGAAATTAAAGAGGAAAAAAGTGGTTAATTTCAGTAAAACCTTAAAGATATATTGCAAAAATTGATAATTGCTGTTAGAAAAGTAAGTTTCTGACATGAATTTCATACCAGAGTTTCCCATTCCTCTCTACACTATTTATTCACCAGTGCCACAAGTTCATGAATGTCTCCTTTTTAGGCGGTTCCTTTGCCCTTCTTATCCTCCTGCTATCTTTTCCTCGGCCTGCCATAACCTTCCTTCCGGTACCTTTTTTACCGATCTGTCTTTTTCCTTAGTGATCATCTGACCTAGCCAATAAATATTATCGTTTTTATATATCCGACCAAATCCGGTGAATCTTACAGATCTCTCAGTTCCGGATTACTGCTTGTTCTCCATTCTCCGTTTAGTTTTTTTTTGGCTCGAAAATCCTACACAGAATCTTCCATTCCAAATACGAAGAACATTCACTTTTATTCATCAGCCTTGTTTCACTTGCTCATATAAACATGGTCGGATGACCGTTTTTATATAACCGCAGCTTATATTTAAAAGAGATGTACTATGATCGCAAAATATTTCTTAAGAGTAAGCCAATGAGAGTCTGCTATTCTTCCTTTATCTAACTTTTTATACCTCACTTGGGTGTAAATATGACGCTTAAATATTTAAAAGTCTTTACATTTTCAATGGAATTTCCGCAAGTATTGTTTTGAGTCCTACATTTTCTATTATCATAAAGAGTTGTACTTCGTTTTCGAATAATTTTTTCTGCAAACCAACTGACTTTGCACCTTTCTCTAGTTGGTCTAATCTTTTTACAATTCCCTCAAAGTCCCTGGCTACTAGCACTATGTACTCTGCATAAGACAAATATTGCTTGGATCGATTAAATACATTTTTTACAATTAGTTATTATAAACTACAAAAAGCAAAATTGTGAACCAAATCATTGCTAAATAAATAATATTTGTTGAAAAAATAATGAACTAATTGAAAACATCTGAAACAATCGATAGATTTGTTAATAAAGCTCGATAGAGAGAGAGAGAGAGAGAGACAAAACCGTGGTTCTCTGACCAATTAATAATGTTTCCCATCATGCACAAAAGGAAAATTGAAAACAGCCATATTCAGAGCAATTAAAAGTGAGTTACGAATTTATTCAAATTCCAACTTCTGTGTTTGTAAAATAAGCGAATGAATGATTCATCAAAACAATATAGAATACCGCTCAATTTATTTAAATTCCTCAGGCGGGAGGAAGTGGGATGGCGGAATCTAGTTTTTTCGCTAAAACAGAATCAATTTGTGGTTTTATTACTATTATTACAGAGGGAACTTTTAGACTTATTAAGTGATTAGTATAAACTAACACATTTATAGAGTACTATCACTGTAATACAAGAGAACTATCTCGGTAATTAAATCTTTGAATAGAGTGAACATTTTATTTGCTAAATTTATCTGCTACATTTGCAGATATATTCACCATACGGACAATCGTGAGAAGTAAATTTTCATGTAATTTCAAATGAGCAAAGCATTAATCTTCGTCTTTATACCAATATCATAGACTAAGTCGCTTCTCGGCTTTGGATAGCGTAGTGTTTTGCTCTCCCCTTCCTTGAATAATAATAATAAAGTCGCTCCTCAACCGACCGAGTCGATGTGTTTTATACCATTGATTGTTCCCGGTCCTATTTCGATAACCATACATTACTCTTCATATATTGGTTAGAAAAAGTTAGTGCATTCATTTTAGTTTCTTTATAAAAAAAAAGAGGAATTTTCTTCGATCACGTCAAATTTTTTGAAATTCAGCTGTCAACCGGAAATAAACGTTTCTAAGGTCTTCTGAACATGAAAAAAATGTTTTTAGCGAATGGTTTGTGTCTATGTGTGCGACAAAAAAAAAAAATCTCAAACACGAAAAATTGGTACCGCTACTGGATCTGGCACGGTTTCGGTCAAAGTCAATCATATGAAAAGTGCGACTTTACTAAATGTTTTTTTTCAGTGTTTCGCGTGTTTCTCAAAAACTGCAATAACGCTTTTTTTAATACTTCATATACTAACTAAACACTTTATGCTTATTTGATACATTTTTCCGGAAAAATTGGTTTTTTAAGGGTGTTTAGGAAATAACAGGAAATAAAAAATAAAAAAAATAAAAGTGAGCTCTTTTTACGCCCTATTAAAATATACAGGCTCTGTACAGAAAAAGAATTAATACTATAAACTGAGGTGAGAAACAGCAAAAATATAAATTGAAGAGTGAAAATATTGAGTGGACTGTATATAATATAATATAATGGGTGAGCAAAATAGGAAATTGAAATATTAAAATTATATGGACAAAAATAAATATATAAATTAAATTTAAAAATGGGTAGCAAATATTATTCATCACTTTCAACAGCTAAAGGAATGGGGCTTACCTTAAAGAATCGTGGCTACAGTGTTGGAAGACCCATGTATCCTTAGCCCATATCGGGGACAAGGGGAGAGGAGAGAAAGGAATAAGGAAATAAATCTTATGCGCCTGTAATTCTTGAGTCTTGATCCATAATCTGCTGCTTGGCTAATGATTGTAGTTAATAATTAAACGGGCTCCCAGAAGCTGCACGGCAGGAAACCAACCGGAAATAACAACCTTGTGATTTCTCAATGAGCTCTAGCAGGTCGGGAGAGAACCGGAGCCGCTTACTCGACAAAAGGGCCAGTTTATTAACACTACCCAGGAAAACCAGACGTAACAAACTTGGGTTTTCACAATTAAGGCAACCGAACTGGCCTAAATTTACAGGCAGAATGACTACTAAGACTGCTGCATTTCAACTTGCTCGTTCAAGAGTTACATGGCGACTAACTGCATAGGTTACCCCCTCTCTACTCTTAGGACACAGCCTAATAAACTAGTAAATTATTATCAAGGTAGTACAATACCCCCTCCAAATAAAATTATTGTATGCCTTGGCGGTAAATTTGAATTTACATTAAATACCGAACAAAGGGACTTCTGAGAAATCTGAGACGTTACATTTCAAAATGTTATGTAGGTTTTCTCAAAGTTATATGGCGTTCTCTAGGGAAATCTGTCTATTTTTCTTATAAAGAACTGTTACAACCGTTGACAATTAACAATTTTCCCTACCGTGATTTAATTAATTTTCAAATATTTTAGTTAATTAACTGTTTCATCAATACATTGTTTTCTTTAAACTCACGGTGTTGTTTTCTAATGAAAAGTTATGTATGAAAGGAAATGAAAAGTAGAGAAACGGAAAACAGAGATAGAAATAATGTTCAAGTGAGAAGCACGTACGGCTGAGTATTAGAACAAGAAGTATAATATATACCCAATGGGTGGTGTGTATATATATAGTGTGCACCCGGCTTGCAGTTGTACCCGGAATAGTTAGTGGAGGGTTTGTATACACTCCTAACACCATCACTTCTATACTACCTATTATCTCCCTGGAGTAATTAATATTAATTAATCACACTAATAAATAAAGTGCTGTATAAAGCGAGCCTTCTCCCCCCACTATCTTTCTCTCTCTCTCTCTCTATATATATATATATATATCGTTTAACCCAAGGTTTAATAAATAACACCCGACCACTTTCTAATATA
The DNA here is from genome assembly GCA_011037195.1 of Triatoma infestans. Classification (NCBI taxonomy): domain Eukaryota; kingdom Metazoa; phylum Arthropoda; class Insecta; order Hemiptera; family Reduviidae; genus Triatoma; species Triatoma infestans. The sequence goes on along the minus strand of JAAEAF010005130.1, from coordinate 33,902 downwards.
AACCCTGGAAGCTCAACATTCCCAATCTACTATCTTGATGGTAAAGAGAAAACTTAAGAGTCTAAAAGCACTCCTGATGGTGTCTCATACCAAATGCGTTCTAATAGCAGCAAAAATAAGGAAAACAGTGGTCCGTGTTTTCTTGTTACACCATTTCTTTTCATGTCCCATTTCTTATCCAAACTTTAATTATCCACTTATTTGAATGTAACTCTCTCGCTCTCTCTCTCTCACACGCACGCACACACACACACACACACGTTTACCTCTCTTTTTACATTACACTCCACAAAGTACATTGTGTTGAAAGCATTTCCGGAATATAGACAAGGAGTAAAGGTAAGGTAAGACTTTATAGAATTAGCCTGCTCTGGCATTTCGCCCTTTTCTAGAGGCTAGATAGTAGGAGTTAGATATTCATCATATAGGTCTTAGGCTGTGCGAAACGATGTGTTTTGACCTTTAATCAGAACCTTTAACCAATAGGAGGAACCTCTTGGTTTCTATAATATTAAGCATCAAACATTGCTCCTATAACCAATATGTATCCATGTAAAGCAGACCTTGGATGACCTTTAATCATTATAAGCCACTTTCTTTAGTAGTTTATGTTTTGGTTGGTTAGTCAGTCTGAAATAATTTCAAATAGAGAATAGTGATCATTCATCAGTAAATATAAATAAACAAATAAAACCGGATTACTAAACTTTTTCATACGCCGATCCCTTTTTTAGGTACTGGATGTTATTCTACAGCATTCATTCCAAGCTGAGTTCCAGGTTTGCGGTTTTGATCTAATTTGCGGAAACAAAGAAGCATTCTTCTTTCCGATCTAGCATCGGAAACACGATGTATATATTTAAAAAAGTTGAGAATGTAAAATATAGCAGAAAATAGTCGAAAAATATGTAAATTATGTACTAGTAATGAAAAAGATAGTCTCCATCATTTTAATTGACCTTTTTTAGAAAACCATATCATTGTAATTATTATAAATTAGATAATAGTTTTAAGGATATTTGATTATCTGATTTATTTTTGTAGTTTAATTTTTGGTTTAAAGATGAGAAAAATTTTTACTTTCACTTATTCCTGATATAAAGAAGAAGTCTTGTAATCGTGTCAAATTTTCAAGATCGAGTTTTCACCGGAAATACCCGTTTTGAGGTCCCCTGAGTCCAAAAAAGTGGTTTTTAGAAAATGGTCTGTATGTATCTACGTGAACAGCGTAGCTCAAAAATGTAAAATCGCAGAAAGTCCAAACCTGATTTATTGTTTAGTATCACGCAGGGATCCGACAGTAAGTTATCTGTCAAAAATTCTTCAACCGGAAGTACCATATTACTAATTTTTTTTTCACTTTTTTGCAATTGTCTCGAAAATGGTTCTAATGATTTTCTTTAAACGTTGTATATCAACCTACTCAAGCTAAGAGCTACAATTTTTATTTGTAATATTTTTCCAGAATAATCATTTAAAGGCACTTTTGGTGAAGGGGAGGGGTTATCCTTTAAAGTGCTATTTCCGTTTATTACACAATTCTAACATCTAAATAATATTAATTAGAATGAAATATTTTGTTGAAATTCCGAGTTTAAAGATAATCGGATGACTAGAAGTCCGTTTTTACCAAAAAACGTACTTTCTCTAATACGGTTCCAACGATTTTCTTTAAACCAGAGATGTGAACTACACATAAGAAGTGCTACATCTTTTATTGTGGTGAATTCCTTCGTGTTATTATTTAAGTGGGTCTTGGAGGAGGGGTAGGGTTATGTTTTTCTCTAAAGTGCTACCTATGTCATTATATATTTCTATCATCTAAACAAAATTTATTAGAAATAAATAAATTGTCAGTATTTCGAGTTTCACGAAAATTAGTAAATCGGAGGTGCGTTTTTGCTGAATAATTTTTCAGATTTCGTCGATTTTCTCCGAAAAAACACCGACGAATTTCATTGAATTTCGGTATATATAATGATTTTCTCCTTTTTTCTTTACTTTATTTCTATTTATTTTATTGCACATCAATTTTGAGTTTTATACGTGTTGTTTAATTGCCTTTGTGAAATGCCTTTTTTCTTTTTCTCCTTTCTTTATTTATTATGATATTATGTTTTTTTTGTAAATTGTCAACTCTTTTGCTATGAGAATATGTTTTCCAGAAGCAATAAATAATAATAAATAATTTAAATTATTTATTTTCTGTTTACATATACTTAAGGAAGTGCCAGAAATAAAAAAATGGCTTGGGATAGGTTAGACTTCAATCACTGACTGTACTCGTATTTAACATTATATTTATTATTACCAAGATGTGAAGAATAAAAAAAAAGAAAAGTTAATAAACTATATTTATAAAGGAGGTATTGACATGAGCCATGCCGGTTCACAAACCTCTCTACACTCTTATCACATTTATTCACCTGCACAACCACCCCGCTACGTTTATTTTTATAAATGACCTAATTTTTTCTGGGCACCCTCTCATTTTGTATAAAGTTGTACACTACACATATCTTCTCATATCAACATTATCTTCCAGTTTTTTCCCCCTAAAACTTCTGAACTCATTCTTATCAGCTCTGCACAGCAGAATGGTAGGGTTGGCCAGTAAATGTAGTTATATATATATCTTTTTTTGTTATTACAGTTTCGTTTTAATAATGTTTTTTTTTGTTTATTTAATTAAATGAACTTTATTTAGTATTAACTGTTGACCGAAGCGCTGGCAGGTAAAAATGTTAGCAGTAGGGTAAATAGGAGGCCTTTGGCTCAGTAAACATGGCGTCCAAGGAGGAAGAAGATGTGTGATTGGTGGAAAGGGGGGTGGGTAGAATGGTTTTATGAAAAGGAGAGGACTCCTCTCTTCTACTCCCTCTCGCTCAAACGCTCTCTCTCTCTGAGTCGTTTTTCTGGTTCTCTTCTCTAGCTGTCTGGAGGAAGAAGAGGCGGGGGGGTAGGAATAATTGTATCAAAGGAGAGGACCCCTCTCTTCTACTCCCTCTCACTCAAACGCTCTCTCTCTCGGAGTCGTTTTTCTGTTTCTCTCCTTCTTTTTACACTATTTCTCTAGCTGTCTGTTCATCATGTCTATTAAAATAAATAAATAACAGTTGATTTGCATATTTAAAATAAACATTTTAAATTGTATAACCAGATTCCATTTGAAGCAGATTATGTGATAGTAAAACTACAAAATTACGACTGAGATTTTTAAAACTTGGTAGTAATTGCAAATGTGCAAATATATATGTAAAGATGTATATCTTGTAAAAAAAATATTAAAACGGAAAAATGATAAGCTTTATGTACGATGGTTGGGCTTTAAAAAGCCTACTTGGATAAGTACAGAAAACTTAATAAATTAATAATTTCTTTGTGTATGTGATTTTTTTTATGATTTCCTTCTTAACTATTCTAACAATTAACAATTTTTTTAAACTAGAGGTTTAAATAAATATAAAACTTGCGTTGGTGAGTAAAATTGTTTATTTTTTTTGATAATATGGAAAGAATGTATTAGGAGTACAAAGTTTTGACAGATAATTTAACTGAAAAGTTACATCTTCAAACAGGCTTTGAAGTTTTAAGTATTCATTTCTAAGCAGGTTGATCTTGGTAGGTTGAAAACTTAGAAGATCTTCCAACCAAGTTGCTTTTCCCTGGATGGAAATCACTTTGTATGTAAACTTAAGAAAATATATTGTTGCATTCTTAAGGTTAATTTCATTTGGAGGAAATGCTTGTTTTCCGTTGAAGAAGTCATTGAAAGTCTGCATGTTTGACTACAGAGTCAGCCAGTCTTCAACGTGTAGATAAATAACATCTTTTCACGACCTCACCGTTACCAGAGGCACATAATCTTGGGAGAGACCAGTTATTAATACCTTAGAGTGGTTTTTGTTGAGTGGAAAACTTGTAGTCAGTTATAGACCCATTTCACATCTAGCCATGCTTGTGTGCAACTGATTCGAAAAAAGTTCACATCACTTGAAGTTTAAAGATCCCCACTTATCACCAGACCATTTAAATTATTATCAATATCCTTGGACAAGAATGATATGAGTACACAATGACATGTATCTGGCCCCATCTGTTGGTCAGGGTTCGACCAAACGCATTGTTTAAAATGTTTGTTAGCTGCTCTTTCAATGAATTCAGCAGCATATTTTTCCATTTTCAATAATTTTCTATTTAAGTCAATAAATCTTTGAGCTAATTCAATGTTGTGAAGATTAATAGTAGATAATTTCGATATAAACTTTTGATAATTTTCACTATTTACAATATCCATCCAACGATCGGCCATTGTTGTGTCTCCGTCACACTGTGAGCATTAAATGAAATAAAAAAACAATTTTGGTTTGTAATATAGTAGTAAAAGACTATCAGCTTTTTAGTGCATAAAGGTTGATGTACAGATATAAAATGTTTATTTTAAATACGCAAATCAACTGTTATTTATTTATTTTAATAAATAGACATGATGTGCAGACAGCTAGAGAAATAGTGTAAAGAGAACCAGAAAAACGACTTTTTGCAGAGAGAGAGAGCGTTTGAGCGAGAGGGAGTAGAAGAGAGGGGTCCTCTCCTTTTCATACAATTATTCTAACCTCCCCCCACCCATCCCGCCTCTTCTTCCTCCAGACAGCTAGAGAAGAGAACCAGAAAAACGACTGAGAGAGAGAGAGCGTTTGAGCGAGAGGGAGTAGAAGAGAGGGGTCCTCTCCTTTTCATAAAACCATTCTACCCACCCTCCTTTCCACCAATCACACATCTTCTTCCTCCTTGGCCGCCATGTTTACTGAGCCAAAGGCCTCCTATTTACCCTACTGTTAGCAGATTCAGTGCCGGACTGGATTTTTGGCAACTTTCAGTTCAGAACTTGTGGTTCATTTGTGCTTCGAAATATTTTTGGGTAAAACACTTATTATTAACTTTTCTTCTCAGCACGAACATAATATGTTTCAATTTTTAACATATTTTTTCTTCAGTATTTTCAAATATTTTGTTTTCATTAATCCCCAAGTAGTTTGCACCATATGTATTTTTGAACAAGCCAGAAGTTCAGAGATATTTTCCGTGATGACCTGCTTCATTTTGTGGTAATCGACCGGTTTCGGGGATTCGCTCATCATCAGGCTGACTTGATAAACAGTGTGATAACACACACTTGCAAAAAGCAAAATGAGTTTATACTCTTCAGCGATTAGCGTTACTAAAATTAGAGTTTAGAGTTACTAAAAACTGAATAAGTGTATGTGATAAAACCTCATAACGCAGTGTATAAACTGATTTTGCTCTTTGCTAGTCCATGTTAACACACGGTTTATCGAGTCATCTTGATGTTAGGCGAACGCTCGAAAACCGATCGATGACCACAACATGAACCAGAGGCTATCATGAAAAATATCTCTGATGCTGTCCAACTCTGCGGATCCAACACAACAAGCCAGAAGTATTTTTCCATTTAATGGTTGTCTTGCATGATACATAACCCATTTCATTTGTCGGGTCACCTCCTAATAAATGAATTTCCATGGATATCCAATGTAATTGATAAACCTAATTTTTTTACATAACATGAAAATAAGATCATTTTTCATATTCAAAGATTAAAATCAATTTTGCATTCTGTAAAGCTTATTTTAATTGTTTACTGATATTTTAAAGCATCATGATATTGAAGTTTCTCTTTTAGGGAGCTTATTATTTTGTATGAACATTTCACTAGTTGGAAAATGTTATTTGTGTATTCATTATTTTCTTTCCTTTTTTTTTTTAAGATTTTTTTTTCTTAAGAGGTGCATGTTTCATCTTCTATACACAAGTTTTCAATTAATTTACATTTTTAATTAATGTTTTGTTGATATTGTTTATATAAAAAAAGCCAAACTCTATTTGTGTATAGTTTTAACTGTTTATTTGTGTTTATTTAACTGTTTGCGGCTTCTCCGAAAACAGATTTAAATAAATTATTACTAATAGTAGTAGAATTTTAAACAATTATATTAAGCTCGTCTGTTTTTATACTAAAATGATACACGACTGAATGATTCATGACAGAACATGGGTATCTCAACTTTGAAAAAAAAGAAGTAGAAAAAAATAATTAAGAAGCCGCGGGGGGCATTACATCCCATGATAGATGCGCTATACATCTTATTCACATATAAATTAATGTCTTATAAATAAATTTCACTAAGAAATATGTTAATAAAAGCAACAGATAATAATAAACATCCTAACGGCTAATAACTATGTATTTATTACAGTTTCAAGTTACAAAAATAAAAAATATTAATGAGTTCCAAGTCTTCAGGATGCGGATCATTGGGAAACAGGACTCAAAAATTCAGACCCTAAAAGTGAAGAATAGGATCATGTGTGATAAGGTGATTTCAAACCAGAGAAACAGAAGCTCTTTTCACCGATTTTTAACAGAACGCTTATCCAGGAAAATCTTTAAGATAAGCGTGGAAGATGGAAGGAAAATAGATAGTTACCTTTTTGAGAAAGGAACAAGGAGAGAAAAATGCATTCAGGTATCCGGAACTAGACAGGCATAATAAAAGAAAGACCGGTTGGCTCAAAGCTATAGTGTAAAACTGTTTGTAAATCTCTATTCTTGAAAACTGCTCGAGTGGTAACGGAAAGATTAGAAGAAGTAGACCTTTAACCAGCTTTAACTTTTTTTAATCCTAAAGAAAGCCTCAGATCTTTCAAAGCTTGAAATAAATTAATAAAAAAAAAGTTTATTGATTTGCATACAATATCTTCTACTTTGTCTTATTGTTGTAAGTACAAGTTGTATAATCGTATCATTTTTTCCAAATTTCCAAATCTGAAAAAAAATCCGGACAATTTATTAACGCAGAAGCCCAGGATTTGATCCCAGTTGTGCTGTCCTTATTTTTTCGCCCTAGGTGTTTCTTACAAGTTCACTGTCCATTACTAGCAATAACATGGTTCGTTTAAGCTATGCGGGTCTTAAATGCGCAGGGCTAAAGCCTAAGAGACCTACCTAGATCACTGGAAAAAATTCCCCACAAGTATATATATAAGACAAATAATTTTTAAAACCAAAACATAACAGGAACTTTATCCTCATTAATAATTTATGTGGAGAAATCTTTTTCATGATAATAAAGTGATTACAAAGCAATGAGGGCAAAAGGAAATTAAACAAGAAAAGTGTTTTAAAAAATAATACATGAATAAAAAATTATATAAAAAAAGGTAAATAGTAAATCTGATTATATTGGAACCAATTATAATTCTCGTTCTTTTTTTACCTGAACAATAATATCTAAGTACACAATTTATTGAACTAATTATTATAACTTGGGAAAAGACAAAAAAAAAAAAAATCAGAGACAAGATCTTCACTTAAAGTAAAAAAAAAAAAAAAAAAAAAGGAAAAACGAAAAGCGCCCAAACACTGAAGATTTATGAAGCCATTAACATTTTAAAAGAAGCCCATTTTGCCTACTTACATACACTAACTCGATAGGCTGTTTTTCTCCGGCTTTTACTTTAACTAAAATTTACCTCAAGGTTAACTGAAGAGGATGTTAAAAGTTTAAAATAGGTTAATGTTAATGCCTTGAAAAAGTCAATGGTTACGTCAACGTTAAGGTCGAGTTTCATTAATTATATCTATATATGATCGAAATTTTAAGTATGAACACATAAACCGTGATTAAAGTATAATGTGATCTGGTAAATAATTTGACAAAATAATGGTGACACACTTCATTTACAAGAAAAAAAGAAATCTGGTGTAAAAGCAAGACTTTCTCTCTTAATCCAATTAATACAATTAGTTGGGCTGGCCATAAAATAAAAAAAGACGGTCAAGGTTAACTGAACAACTGAGCGGACTTGTATATAGAGCGCCCTCAGACAAAAAAATCAACCAAAATTATGTAGTTTAAGTTTACATCTGATAAACTTCCAAACATCCCTCTAAAAATCAATTTTTTCGAAATAATAAAAGTGATATGTTTTTATCGGTGCAGTGTTATCTGGGAGCATTCAAGTTGGAAGAAAATCGTTGTAGCTATTTTGGAGAAAATTCCAAAAAATATGCCACAACCTTTTCTGTAAAAAGTAGCACTTCGGGTTGATGGAATTTTTGCCTCATACTTTCGTGTCAGATGTAATGGTGTAACTAATAAAAAGAATACAAAGTTTATGCTACCTGTGATTTTTCGTTTTAGATATTTTGTTCAACACACAAACACTCATGCTGACTATTTGCTAAAATTTCGTTCTCAGAGGACCTCAAAACATGTATTTCCGGTGAATGTTAAATTGTGAAGATTTGACACGATCGCAAGGAGTAAGAGAAAGAAAAGAGAAACTAGAAGTAGAAGAAAGTAAAAATTACATTTACAATCTCTTGGAACTACAATTAGTAGTTAGTGATTTGACTGGAGAAAAAATGTACAGTATTTTGTGTAATGTGTTTGGTGTGCTGTTGTTGTATGTAGTAGTGGTAGTGTGTAGCACGAGCGGTTTTGTAAAAGGGCTTGTATGTATGTTTGAGATAGAAGTATTAGTAATAATCAAGAGAGAACCACTGTTTGTAAAATAAATATATTATTCTCTAAGCAAATTTAAGCACATAACAATATAACAACTATATCTTAATAAATTATCTAGAATAAAGGCAAATCTCGCAAGAGTTTAACAGAGCGATTCCAGAAGTAAGTGTTCTGACTTTTGAAGCAAAATGCAGACTGTTCTTGTTTGAAAGCAGAAGGCAGACTGTTCTATGGAATGCTCTCTCTAGCGGGGGATTTTCTTTTACAAAAGAGTTAGCCTAACGGGTTTTTGTGCCTTTGTTTTCCTAATAGCGATGACCCCAATTTACAGTACCTCACTCTAAATACACTCTTTTTGAAGGTAAATTCACTATTTAATATATTAACAAAATTAGATTTTTCAAACTATAAAATATTCTAAACTATTTTTCAAAACTATTATTTTTCTATTTCGTTCTTCCACTACATTTGAGTAGTAATCAAATCACAGAAGATTATTCTCATATAGGACAGTGACCTGATAATATTGGTATAATTGCGGATATTCTTATTAAAAATGGTCCCGTCCAATTGACTGATAATGATTTTCCAATGACTAATCTGGCCAAAATAGGAAATTCAATCCAAGTCATTATTATCGTAAGTCAGCCGTAATTGGCTTGTTTATTCAAAAGCGGCAAGGGATGCCATTTGTTGCTATAATTACAAAATTTTTTAGATAACCATAAACAAAAGTATGTGCAACAATGGCTAACGACAAGACAGTGTGCATCCGTACATTTCAAAACTAATACCACACCATGGTCGCACTTCAACAAAAACAATTGAAGCAGAAACAATCGACTGGAGAATGTTCTTGGTTTTGTATTTTTTTTTTCAAGCGATATTAATAAACTTTCAATTAGTTAAGTTATAATAATGTTGATGGAGTATCGCACTGTGATTCTTACTTAATCTTATTTATATTTGCAGGGGCAAGTAGGGGTAATAGAAGGGCGCAAAAAAAGGACAATAGCTCAATTTGAAAAAGTCCTTGAAGCGGTGCTAATTAAAGTAGCAAGCATATCGCTATTATTCCCTCAGAACTCTCCAAAAAATCAAATAAAAGTTACAGATACTTAATATGAAGATAGTATATGGAAAATCGTTTAAGCTGATTTCGAGAAAATCGCGAAAAACTGGAAACAAAAAATCAGAATAGTCACACTTCTGGTTGATGAATTTTGCCCGAAACTTTCATGTCAGATGTGATGGATTAGTTACAACGGAATACCCAGGTTTGAGCTTCCTGTAATTTTTTGTTTGTTTTTGAGATATTTTGTTTACACACACCACACACATACAAAGATCATGCGATACATTTTTTTCGTATTCAGGGTGTTTCAAAACATGCATTTCCGTTTAATAATTTATTTCAAAAATTTGATACGATCGCAATACCTACTTTTCACTAGGTACACAGAAAGGAAATGTAGTCTAAAATTTTATATTTTATTAAAAAATTAAAACTGAAAAAGAAAACAAAAAATATTATTATTAATAATAATAGAAATAACAAACAAATATTCCTATGTAGTTCATGGTTCATAAACTCACGCAAGCAAGAAGGAAAAATATTAGGGATTATTTACGGATGGGGGAAAACAAGTTGGTCTAATGAAAACAGTAAAAAAAAGTCTGCTCCTTTGAAATGAGTTAGAAGGCCCAAGTGTGAGTGGGTGTACACATTGAGCCGCCGAGTACTCGGCTCACCCTAGAGCTGTTTTAAAAACTTGCACGAATATTCTTGGCCATATTAAAAAACTTTTGCACCAGCAAAACGAGCTTCACTTAGCGAAAAGAAGTAGAAAAAAAAATTGTGTATAAAAGATGAAGAGAAAATAGAAGGAAGTAAGGAAGGAAGAAAGACTATATACACACAGGAAGTACAACTTTAGGGTGGGAGTAAAAATAAAAGCGTCTCATTTGAATGCCGTAGTAACATGGTGACAATAACCACGCTATAACAATCTAGCCATATCTAATGTTATTTCTTCTTCTTATATCACGTTTAAACAACCCATTTAACTAAAAAAGGTTATCAATAATTAATTAATTTCTTAAAAACGATTGATTTATTTTATTTATCATAATTATTTTTAATACCCCATCCTTTTTGCCATTAATTAAGAATAAACTCTCAAATTTTTAATTAAACTTTTCAAACAATAATGAGCGTATTTTATTTTTCACACAAAATTGGGTAATAAATTTTTAAAAACTTGACATCAACCAACTTGCTACAAAATCCTTGGGGATCATATAAATTATAATAAAACAGGAAGGGTAGGGGGTTGTTAATCAAATAAATTAAACAAATATTAAATAGAAATAGATTAGAAGATAAGAAGATTGTAACTGATAAATTCATCGCAATAGTAATAAATTAATATTCTATTTTATAAAATATTAGTTTTTTGTTTTGTTTTTAGGGCTATTAAAGGATGTGTATTAGTAATATTAATTAATTAAATTGTGGTAAACAGAGAGAGAGAGAGAGAGAGTGAGCGAGATTTATTAAATGAAGGGTTTCTATATAAATCAATTTGTCCACCTTATTCATTAGATAATATATCTCTTATGTATTCTAATTTATAATACAACAATTCAATATATTTATAATTTTGATGCAGACGTTAACTCTTAATAAAATGTAGTACAAATTTCAAATTAAATTATGAATGGAATTGGAATTACAGTGTCATTGTTGGATAATGATCTTCTATAATTCCATAATATTCTATTATGGGTCACAAACAATATGACTATTAAAGTTTTATTTCTTTCAGGGGGACTTTTAAGGAACAATATCAAAGCTACGATGTACATGTTCTATACCAAAGTACATTAGATATCTAGGTTTTAACCATCGCAGCATGCTATTTTTTTGGCGGGGTTCTAACCGGTTTCGGAAACTTACCCGGTCTTCAAGATTATGGTTGATCAAAAATTCCTGCAGTGAGAGTTGGCATCAATTTTAAGTTCCTCCACAAATCTGGAATGACTGTTTTATACGGGAAGTATTAAAGAAAATCGTTGGAATTTTCTTTTTGAGAAAATTACAAAAAAAAAAAAATTAAATCGCAATTCCGATTTTGAATGAGAACTTTGAGCCCGCTGATGACATCTGAATGCCATGTATGCTCATACATCGTCTCGCAATTTTCTGGTTGTTTACATCCGGTGAAAAACTTAATTAAGAACATTTAGGAAAAGATCGTTTGAAACCTATGGAAATTTCAAGTCACTTCACATTTTTTTTAAGGGTAATTTGAATGTTCCCTTCTAAATGTTCAATCTAACCACCATCCATAGAGACCTTGAAATTCCTTTTTCAATCTAGTCGTCCAAATCCGATATACAGTATTGCATCAACTCCTGTATTTCTAATTGTAATATCCTTTTTCATCTCGCACCGTTTCAGATAACCCTCCCAGAGGTTTAAAACGCCAGGGATCTAGCGATTTTCTTTCCTCAAGTGATGACAGTATTAAGCTCTGCATGTAGAGATCGTAGCTGGGTAGCTTTCATACGCAAGGTGTATTTGCACGAGTGTTTGCATGCTTATGTGATGTGCAGTGTGTTTACAGTGTTAATTATAGCATATGAAGCGCACATCTCTTTCGATTTTGTTTACTTTATTGTTTTAATTTTTCGATTATTGAAATTATTTAGGTATTCCTTTCCGTCAAATATATTTTGATTAGTAACTTTGAATAGTTATTTACTATCAAATTTGTTAAAGTGGACTATATAATACTCTAAACTATCTAGTGAATAGGTTCCAATAATACTAACCTCCATTGTTAGTTATAATATTACCTCCATTGTTTTGGTTCTGACCAGTTTCGGATTTTCATCCATCGTCAAAGTAAGGTATACAACCAACTCGTGAACATGGGATGATATAAACATATAGCTGACGTCATCTCTCTACTGTTTACATTATAAACATATAGTTGAACTCATCTCTGTACACGAATTGATTGCAAACCTTATTCTGAAAATGGTTGAAAATCCGAAACCGGTCAGAACCAAAACAATGAAGCAACATGCTACGACGGATAAAATCATAGATGTTATGTAGCATTGTGGACCCAACCACATATTCAATTAATAATCTGTTTTTACGAAAACTCGTATATGGGTATTAAAATCTGGAAGTTCTAAACACCTAAGTATCTATTTGAAATGAGGTAAAAATGTGAATAAAAATATTATACAGACTAGTTTTTGTGCACAAAATATAATCGGGTTTAATGAACGGTAAGCGAAGTATCTTTTTATACAAATAATTTCAACTTGATTGTATCGTATATTGTATGCTCCCATATTCGGGCAAATAGCGCACAAACATCTCTTTATAGCCTTAAATGTGTAAATATTTGCAATTTGGAATTAAGTGGTATGTTTTCATTACAAAAAAAAAAAAAAATTATGAATTTATTAATGGTGTTTGGATTTTAGGGCATCTCTCATCAAAATGATAAATTAAATTTTAAAGTTAAAGAATGTGTTAAACCTAAATATTTGTATTTATTTACAACCTCAATTATTTCACCATAAATACCACCATATTTTACTTCTCTTTTCTGGATTATATTACTTATTATATTTCAAATTTTAATGTTTCATTATAATAGAACGTTTTAAATTGAAATATTTTATATACACAACAGCAGAATTATATATTTTACAGTAATTTTAATTTTGTAAATGTCATAGTAATATACAAAATAAACACAGCTCTGAGACATTCTACAACAATTTAATATGAACACAGCTACAACTAACTATATCACAATACAGAATGTACATATATGTATATTTTGTATTTATTTAAAATGAAAATATATTTAATATACAATGGTTGGCACCATTCCAAATACTTTAGAAAATACTCTCTCTCTATCTCTCTTGTTCAAATTGTAGTGCGAGTTAAGTATATATTAAATACTATAACATATTTAAAAGTGAAATTTATTCTTCATTAGTTTAACATTCATTTCTAAAAGAAATTTATGTTTTATTATGTTGATTATTTTGGAACAACCAACAATGGTTGTTATTGGAAATATTAGAATTCTAAAATTTGTTAAAAAATTAAAATTGTTCATGAAAAATACTAATCTGAGTTAAATTGAATCAAAATTAAATTAAATTTTAATAATGGATAATGAAATATTTGATAAACACAAATTTACAAAAGAAAAAAAAGGCAATAAAAATGGAATTTTACTGAACATTTAGTTGTCCTTAACAATACCACATGTTCGTTGGTGTTGAAAATATAAAACCCTAGGGAAACACCCAGAATTGAATTTCTCTAAAAAACAAGTCTCAAATAACACACACACACTCTCTCTCTCTCTCTATTCTTTATTTAAAGAAAATCATTGAAAACATGATTATTTTTCACTCAAATAGAAATTTTCGAAAAACTAAGAAACCTATACCGTAAAGCAACAATTCTTCAAAAACTGGGAATTCTAACAATACTTGCAATATATTTTAATATTATATTGTAGCTATTAGAAAAGTTTATTTTACTGAACTGGCACATTAGACTGAAAAACTGAACGATACGTCCCTCCCACCCAAACTTTCCCAACATCAATTTTTATCTAGAGATAGATTTCATATAATAATAAGAGATATCCATTTTTCCTACGAAAATATCATATGAAAACATAATGGGTGGCCTATCTGTGTAATGTAGTAAGTATGCAAAGTTTAAACACAATAGTGAGAGCCATTTTCGAATGAAAAATCATAGAATAGAATAGAATAGAAGCGGGGGGGGGAGAGCCTCATTCCACTGTGACCTACAAATCGATGTCTATTGTGGATTCCCTTACGTTACAGCACAGCCCCCAGCTTTGCCCTCTAATCAAATCTTAGCAAAGCTCAGAGCGGCTCCGTCATGAAGCTTCCAGCTTCGGGATTGCCCGTCCCCAATTGAAGAAACCTAATCCTCGACAGGCCGGCGCACTCACAAAGGATGTGCGCCGGGGTCTCCTCCTCTACCTTGCGAATCGGCACACCGCACTACCCGCAAGTTGTAGGTGGTGCTTTATCTGTTCAGCCTACAATGCCTCTGTTATAGACCAACAATTAAGGTTAACAGAGCATTTGGTCATTACATCATACCTAGAGGTGGTGGGAGGCGGCCCCTGCAGGAGCCTATGTATTCCCATTCTGGCTTCGCCTAGAACGAGAATGTGTAATGGTGGCAGATTGAGGAGGACTTCCAACGCCGCAGTCGGGGTGGTCTTCATGGCCCCCGTGGAACCCAGGCATGCTCGCCTTTGGATCCCACCAAGCCTTTCCACCGCCCCCTTCTGCAGCGTTTTGGTCCACCAAACTACCGACCCATATGTAACCATGGGTCTGATGATCCTGGTGTAGATCCATAGTGACAAACTTGGGCGCAAGCCCCAGTTTCTCCCACAAAGCCGTCTGCACCTATTAAATGACGCATCGGCCCTGTGAGTGATTTTGTCAATGTGGTGATTCCAAGTGAGTCTGCGGTCAAAAGTAACGCCAAGGTACTTAGCCTCCATCGCAAATGGAATCGGAATGTGCCCAAGTAATGGTGGCCTAAGGCCTTCCAACTTGTGGCGCAATCTGAAAGGAACTATTACGGTTTTATGGGGGGTTTATAGACAAGTCATTCAACAATTGAAACCAAAGTCATTCAACAGAGATTGAAAAATTATTTTACAATCTAAATTTACTGTTACATCAAACGAACAAAAGATTGTATTTTTATGATGACAAACACAACGTTGAAAGCTTGACACTGATATATTTTAATAACGTACTTCCTCGGGCTAGCGACACCTGATGGTGGAAAACTTCAGTGACACAATGATATGTTTACTGTAATGTAGTTCAAATCATAGTTTTTTTTTTAAATAATTATTATTATCTCTTACACGTTCTGGTATGAGGAAGTAATACGCAATCGTGTCAACTTTACGAAATGGATTTTTTTCAACGAAAACATATGTTTGGAACTTCCTTGGGTTAAAAAAAGGTTGTTTTAGTTGTGTATGTGTGAATGTTTTGAAAAAGATATCTTAAAAAACGAAACATCAGGAAGCAGGATATAAGAATCTCGGAACCTGTTATTCCGTTTTAGTAACACCACTACATCAGACATTATATTTCAGTGAAAATCCAGCAACTGAAACTGTGACATCCAATGGTTTTTTTTTTTTTTTTTTTTTCTTCTTTCTTCGCTATTTTCTCAAATCAACTCCAACGACTTTTTTTTTTTGTACTTTAGATACCAACTATCCAGTACTTAAAGGCCTGTTACATTTATTTGAATTTTTTCTTCCAAGAAAATTGATGAAAATTGAATTCTCTTATTGGCAACAACGCTTTTCTTTTAATATGGAATGCACAATGCACATACATAAACCTATCAGTTTTATCTGAATTTCTGGAAAAATAGAGTTTACAGGATTTTCAGGGAAATATGAGAATTATAGACTTAAATTTAGACTGCTAATAGGATGGAATTGCTAAAGGGTTGTGACAAAGTGCGCGTCTGTATAATCAGATAAAGGTAATCTGCACCACTACTAAACATTTGTTAAAGATATTAAATATAAAAAAAAATTGTCAATCAGTACTGTAATAGGGGGAGGGGGAGGGGAGTAGTGAGTGCTTCACACCAGATTTTTTTTTTTGTATTACTTAACTTTCTCGATTCAAATAAAATTAAATCTTTAACAACTTCTAGACGAAATATTGTAAAAAATATAATCTACATAAAAAATGGAAATTCAACAGCATATTAATAATAAGAGAAAATAATAATTTCTCATTTATAGTAACAATCATAAAGAGCTGATATCAAATTTAATGAGAAAATTCATTATTATTACTATTATAACTAAATACTATTAAAGGAATGCTATAAGTAATAATACGCGGTGGAAGGGGGAAAACCCAATCTACACAGGAAATAAATGGGGTATGTGAAAGCGCGTATGTGGGATGATAGGCGGGAAACCGGTGGTACTAGGTATTAGTGGTTGGAAGGGGGAGAGGGGAGTTATATGTAGAGCCAACCACCAGCTAGGTAGCAGATGACCAGTAACCACCACCGCCGCCTCCGATGACGTTGAAGTAGAGATGGGAAAAGATGGGAGGAAAGGAAAGCTGAATGGTTTTAGGAAGAAGGCATTTTGAAATCCAACCGAACACACACATTTATTATAGGTAGTTATCGTTTTTATTTATTGCTTTTTGGGATTGGAGGGTTTGGAATAGTCTTCTGGTACTACGGGCTAGAGGAGTAAGGGATTTATATATATAAGTTTTCCTTTTCGATTTGGTATATTTCATACCCATGGGTTAGCAATGCCCCTATATTGAGTTGTGGACAAGGTCTGGTACAGAGATAGCAAAAATAAGGGTCTCGGATGTCCAAAAGAGGATGATGGTGAAGCTATTGCTATCCCTAGGGAAATACAAGCAGCCTTTATAACCCACCATTTAAATATAAATATATATTTATACATATATACACATGTGTGTGTGTGTGTGTGTGTGTAATATATAAGAAAAGAAGGTGTACATATTGATAAGTACAAATATATTACAATAAATACATAATACATTAAATATATTTGACGGAAATATGAAATATTTAAGCAAGTTTAGTAACCGGGAAATGGTAACCACATTAGCAGGATAAGTGGTAAACGGAGATTATATTAGCGGATATAAAAATCTTGGCCAAAATGCTGTTACTATATCTCAAGATTAGAGACTTTCATAGAAATGCCCTTACTGAAGCATTTATGATAAATAATTTAAAAATATTTTATGTTTTTTTATTAACAAGTTGCTTTAAGCTTATAAATTATTATGGTTTAATAAAAGAGGCAATATAATTTTTTTATATATAATAGCAGGATAAGGTTAATAATAGTGAACTGAGAAAGAAACAATCCGAGCACTGAACTCACAGAACTGTTTTTTTATGATTTACTTAGTGAGAAGAGTATATCGAAGGTAGAGCGACCGAGCAAAGAGTTATGATGTTGACAGCACGTTGAATATAGAATGGTGTAGAGCTTTGGCTGTCGTGAATCGCCGTAAGTGTGATTGAATCGTTAGTACTCTTGCTTGTTCGATCGGTAGATTTGCTAGTGTGGCCTAGCTTCGTGAATATTTCAAGGCTTGGTCTTGATAATTATTAATTCGTCAAAGTTGAACAGGCGACGTTTTGTTGATGAAGCCTTCAGATGGTTAGCTTTTTACTCCCAGTTTCTTTTACCTTTAAGTGGGGAGCTAGAGTGGACAGCTTCTAGGTGGAGGATTGGATGTTCAAATTAAAGCTCATTAGTGCAGCATTCGCCAATACATTACGTGGACAAGAGGATGTAATACGTAGTTGAAGTGCTTTTGATGACACAATGGTAGCGTTTACTGCGGCTGGCAGTGAAACTGTTGAGTCCTGTTTCCAGTGTCGAATTTACTAGTTTCTTTCTACTTATTGATGATTCTATTATTTGTAATGATTCACTTAGTGAGAAGAGTACATCGAAGGTAGAGTGGCCAAGCAAAGAGTTAAGATGTTGACAGCGTATTGAATATAGAATAGTGTAGAGCTTAAGCTATTAGACAATTATATTAGACTATGCCGAAAATAAATGTTATATCATTGCTTGTAAAATGTGATGTACAATCTTTAATTTGTACGTATGACGTATAAAAATGACTGTGATCACTAGATCAACAAAAGATAAAAAACTAGAGACCTATAAAAATAAGATCTATTATGTAATTAGCAAAAGTGTGCCTACTTTTACATATACCTAAGATAAATAGGAACACTATTGGGGAGGCGTAAAAAGGGAAAGAATGATGAATCCTGTTAATATTAAAGATCTCATTATCTCATCATAAAGAGATATAATTAATGTTATCTCAATACTCAACCACAATACTTCCTCATACCGGAAGTAAGAAAATGTAAAAATATACAATTATATTGCAGGTCCTTATATCATTTCATTTAAACAATATATATATATATAAAAAGGAGAAAGAAAAATTTAGTTGCAAACAATACTATGTCTCGCTGGGATGAATTTCATTCTTGAAAGAAAAGTGAGGAATGTCTCTTTTGTGATGTGATCCTAAAATATGATTGCTAGAGAAAAAGAAAATTTCTTTTAACCTTGTTTCTTTCAAATAAAAGAAAGAATATCACAGGAGTTCTAAGGGTCTCTGGAATGAGTTGTTGGTGGCATAGGCTACAGGAAGAATATTCCTTCTAAACGTTATAGTAGCTAAAGAATGGGTGTTTGCAATAGAAGAAATACATTTCTACCTGGATTGAAATTATATACGGACATAGCAAGCAGAAGAGCTGGGCAACATCCCTGCTGCTTTTTATATTGACCTATAAATATTAGATCAAAGAGAAATATTTAATAATATAAATAATAATAATAAAAAAAAAAAGGAGCTAATAAATATCTTTATTTTATTAAAACTAGCTATATAAAGTTAACAAATATATTCTTGAGATACTTTTTTCATCATTTTGTAATGTTATTGGTGTGATGTTGATGTGTATAGGTAGCTTGTGGCGTGAGCGTTTTAGCGAAAAGGGCTTGTATGTATATACGGTTAAGAGAGAAGTATTAGTAATAATTAAGAGTCACCACTGTTTATAAATAATTATATTCTGTTAAAATAATAACTACAACTTATTTGATATTATAAACTTATTTAATATATTGTGAAACTGGCACTGATACTAAGAGAGCGATTCCTAAAGTAGTGTTCTGTTTGAAGGCTGAGTTTAGACCCTGTACTCTTTACTCTTTGAAAGCTAATGTTAGACTCTCTTCTTTGGAATTGCTCTCTCTCTCGCGGGGGAATTCTCTTATACAAAAGAGTTACCCTAACGGGATTTTGTGCCTTTGTTTAATGATCCGAATTTACAGTACCTGACAGTAAAATACACTCTTTTTGAAGTTAAATTCACAGCACTAAGATAATTATAAAATATTAACAAAAATACAATTTTGGATACTATAAAATATTTCAAACTCTAAACTATTATTTTTCGATTTCGTTCTTCCACTACATTATAAAGATTGATTTTTGAAAAGTTTAGATTCTTCCATTCATATAAAATTGCAGACAACTTAGGAGTTTAAAAGAAAAATAATGAGTTTGAAGAAAATTGTAAATCGCTAGAAGTGAAAATCGTATTTGTGATATAAAGAGAGTGTTTTCTTTTTTAATAATTAAATAAAAATATTTATTAATAAATATTTTCCGGAATGTTTCTTTGATTAGTGTATATTTTTTCCAAATATCGATTCCATTTCAAAACAATTATTCGAAAATCACGTTAACTAGAGAAATCTGTAATGAATTAAAAGTAATAAAAAAGCAATCAGAAATTTGAACCGGAAAAGAATACAGTACTTTTAGTATATTACCATGGTCGAACATAATTTGTTGTGGAAAAAAAAGAAGAAAAAAAAAACGTGCCTGAAGATGATTAGTGTCACTTGTCGAAACTTTGGGAGAGAAAGTAAAAAAAATGTGCTACAACTTCATTAATCTTTATCCTTGTTATTAATTAGTTTCCTTTTTCGGCAGCTTGAAGCTCTTAGAGATCGTGAGAGTTAACAAAATTAGCAGCAAATTAAAGTTTAACTTAATTCGTCAAGCAGTTGTTTTACTTTCAAAGGACAAATTTCAAGTGTATTTCAAAGAGATTTCAATAAAAACTTAATTTAAATTGTAGATTAAGTACCTGCTTTTGAGATATTAGGGGTAAAGTCAAATTCACCCCTGGGTTTCACCCAAGAAGTTTCACAATTTTTTTTGTGGCAACGAAAATAATTATATTGCATAAATCTGGGGTGAAACAATCACACGACTTCCTCCTACTCTAATTAATACAATTTGGTGAAGAAACTTTCTTAAAAAATCCAATGATTACAATGTTCAGTTAGGCTGGCCATAAAAATTGTGAAGTGGTTTTTTGTTGTGGCCTTATATGGCACGCTCTATGTCAAAAGCAACAATGCCAGTGCAAATTTGAACTTAAAGTAACTTACAGACCTCCAATACCCCTCGAAAATTATTTTTTTCATATAAAAAGTTTCAAATAAAAGTGATACATTTCTATTTATGCAGCAAACATTCCGAGTTTGAAGAAAATCGTTACAATCATTTTCGAGTAAATTTCCAAAAAACTTATTCAGAAACCCATTCTGTAAAATCGCTGTTTGGTTCAACCGATTTTCTTCAAATTTTGCAATTTTTCGTTTTTGAAAGATTTTGATAACAAACAACAAATACAGTCCAATCGCTAAAAACTTCACATTCAGGGGACCCCAAAACATGTATTTCGGTTTAATACGAAAATCGACGATCGCAATACTTCCTCTTACTAGGAAGTATGAGAAAGTAAAAAGAAATTATTAATCCTGTTAAATTTATATCTGTTTTTTTTTTTTTAAATTTTTTTTTCTTATTTCATGAAAACATTCCTGAGCTCGCGCTCATAACCGCCAATTTATTGTGGTTCAAAACTGTCATTTGAGAATAATTTTGTGGTTCCAATGGTTTTACACAATAATTGTTTTTTTTTTTTCAATTATAAAAAGGAAAATGGAACCAATCACCTCTAAATTCGCCATACAAATGCTGAGAACTCAGAAATTCAATTATACATCTCAATTATACAATCTAAGATGGTCATTGGAGCTCCGAACAAGACTAACAGGGAGATTTTGCTATGCTTTTAACGGACTGACTTCTCTTAGATATCTAGTCGTATTCGTTAATGGACATTGGATTTAAGGAGACATCTATCTCTCCGTGATATGGGGCCTATGGCAGAATTTTTTAATTGTTTTTTTATTGTTTGAGTTTTTGAGAGATTGGAAGTAACACCCGTCCATCTATCATGATAGATTGTTTGGGTTTTGAGGAAAATAGGTTCAGGTCCTTTAGTTGGAAAATGACTGTGGTGGAGCTGCTTGGGCTAATTAATTTTAAAGTGGCCTGATTTGTTTTGACTGTGATGAATCTTAGGTGAATTAGACCCGGCTGTAATACTTTGGGGCAGCTATGCGGGGGCTCAGAGAAACTTTGGATGACTCCAAGGCTTCTCCTCTTCTGAAGAAAAATAATAATAATAATAATAAGGCCAAGGCGGGGTATCGAACCCAGTCCCACGCAATACACCTTAGTTTGGAGGATTTTTGTTAATTAGCAATATTCACACCTAAGATGAACTTAAATTGTTCTGTAATACTTGCCACAGAGCATGGATACAGTACTAACAGTAAAATTTAATACAGATGTATCTATTAGTTGGCTTATCGGCCAGGAAGTATCAAAGAAAACACCAAATAATTTTTAAGTGTTTTTTTTTATTTGAAACCCGACGTTTCAGCAAACATTGTTTACCTTTTTCAGGGGCTATCTTAGAGTGAGAGAAGTTTGAAAGTCTTGTCACAACATGTTTGATTGTGTCTGTAATTATGAGCGTTACTACAGACATAATCAAACATGTTGTGACAAGATTTTCAAACTCTAAGATAGCCCCTGAAGAAGGTAAACAATGTTTGCCGAAACGTCGGGTTTCAAATAAAAAGTCACTTAAAAATTATTTGGTGTTTTCTTTGATACATCCTGGCCGATAAGCCAACTAATAGATACATTTGATCATCTCTAACGGCCAACAATTGCTACAATTTGATATAAAATATAAAACTATAAACAGTAATTAAAAACCTATAAAACAATTTTTGTTTATGCTGAAATTACGCTGAATATTTGATGAATGAAAACTAAAGAAATTATTAATGAGTTACTATAAATCTTTGTTGAAAAATTAAGCTCAGACTTTCACTAATACATTTCAAGTTTATAAATGATGTACTTACATAATTCTTTAGCTTCTTTTGTTTCAATCCTTTTAATACTTAAAACTATAATAGATGTGGAATCAAGATGTTAAATCTAATGGTTCTCTTTTCTTAAAGGAAACTTTATTCCATAGTGAAAAATAACTTTTGTTAAAAAAAAGAAAAGAAAAAGTGTCCTAAAATGTGCGAGATAAAAGTTTCTGTATTTTTTATTTTACTTTTTCACTAACATAAAAAAATCTGAGTCACACACAACTTACACATGCAAACCACCAGTGAAGAAGTTTCTACTTTAAACTAAATAAAGTGTTTTGAACGAGTTTTTCGCCGAGAATATAGATTTTCTATTTACTGCTAAGCTAAATAAATGCTTAAAAGCGCGTTAAACGTTTATTTCAAGTACACATCCTTACGTGACCTGGCCTTTTATAAAGTTTTCCAGTAATCATTGGGGGGGCTTTTTCTAAATAAAATTTTCCGCTTCAAAAAGACATTATATAAACAAGTTTGGTTAGTGGACTTTTTTTCCCCCCCTTTTGTCTTCCATCTCAATATATACGGGAGAAAAAATTACTACTGGTTAATGCTTGGTAGGATTAATTAATTTTTATTTTCTCATATAGTTTGAAAAAACGAAAAAATCTCATACAGGAAGGCTCCAAAAATATTCTTTAAACTAGGCAAACTTATTCAACAGCCCATTTCGCTTTTATTTGAAACTCTTCATTTTTTTCCAGAAATATCTTGTGTTTTTCACAACTTTCTCTTACTGCAGCTAATACAATGATAACATCGTCAACTTTTCTTTAAACTTGGATATTTACATTTAGCTCTAACATAAATATATAGATGTGCTGGTATGAGGGAAGCAGATAAATTAGAAATTTTAAATATCAGTTTAGAGAAAAAATTGGGTAGGTGGCTGGTAAAAGGGATTAGGAACCGTTCGTGGCAAACAAAAGACTAGGACAACTCTATTGTAAAATAATCTGTGGTATGTGGTGAAGCTAGTATATATAAGAGACCAAAACTGAAAGGAAATCACAGAGTCATACAGATACAATCAAATATATACAGTCAGTACGAGGTCTTCAACGTGTCATATCGTTATTTTCAAACAAAAAAAAATTTTTCACCTGTCATCTGTCCATTTATCCATCTTACTTTAAGCTCCGTATGTATGTATACATATCTATCTAGTCATTAAATTAGATGTCCTTAAACGTGGTTAAATTCTAGTTTCTAATTCTCTATGTTCTTGTCATATTTTTTAAAATTACATTCAAACCGCTCGTGCCAAGCTACAACAAACATAAAACACAACAAAACACATTTGCAACATATTTATCCAAGGCATGTAATAATTGAAGTGATTACTTTTTAACGTCACAATTAACATCAGAAATTCCAAAAAATAAATTTTTCCGAAACTTATAAGTTTTTAACTTATGCAAAGAGCATGTCCAAGTTTAAACAAATTCATTGTAGCCGTTTTAAAGAACTAAAAAATAAGTTGCACTTCCCATTGACCATATTCTTCGATCTTGAAATTCTAGTAAGTAATACACTCAATGCACCCATACAAGAGTTTTTGTATTGGAATATGCTTTAAAGGGGGGCTTAACTTTACTGCTCCCCCAAAAACCGCCCCCAAAAAACAACTTTTCTGAAAAATACTTTATTAATAATAAATGATAGGCATTTATGGGGTGTAGATAGTATACGAAGTTAACAGAAAATATCTGAAACCACTTTCGAAAACATCGCGAAAAAGTGAATAAAAAAAAATCGGGAATAGTGACCTCAGACCTTATGTTTTTCGGAATTTTATTCGGAAACAGTACCCCATTATTATTATTATTATTATTCACCTGCGAGAGGGGGGAGACTAAGCCCTACGCTACCCAATGCCCTTCTTGGTACATGTAGATAACTTTAAGGGAAAAAACACAATTAGCCAGGTCTAGTACAGATTCCTACCTATTCCACTTTTAAGATTCAACAGTCCGAACAAATCGGAGCAGTAAGCTTAAAGGAGAAACACAGACTAATCTCTTTCACAGACATCAAGATCAAAAAAAGTCCTGTGCCAAAACTCCGGACAATCCAAGCAATCTGTCTTAAAATGGCACTGCATATTCTCCCTTTGTCACAAAAACTACTGTAGAGAAGGAGTCTGGGGCATAAGACTCATTATGTGGATTATGTACAGCGATCCAATAGCGAATCTGACCAGATACTTTAGAGGAGGCCCTTGAAAGTCATAAACATCTCACACGACAGTTTTTTTTTTTTAAATTTATTCACTAAAAATAAATATATAAATTTATTATTCTCTGGATATTAAAAAGCTTGAAATGAAGATTCGATATAACTTTTATAATATTCAAAGAGACAAAATTTATATTTTTGAAATGTAAAACGTCAAGATGATAGAAAAGAGGTTCTTTAATATTAAAAAAAAAAATTATATATATATTTTAATAAATAGCAAAAAAAAAAAAAAAAAAAAAAAAAAGGAAAATAGAAAGAACATCAACTAAGTAAAAAATAAATAAATAATAAATAAAATAATGAAATGCAGAAATATCCATTTTAGATATTAAAATCAGCTGATAAATTATTAAGATATTCTTGTAGTGACAAGAAAATACATCTATTTTAAAATGGCTTTATATAATACAAAAAGAAATTGTTTAATAAATAGAAATAATAAGGAAAAGTGCGTTCGACTTGAAATAGTTAAGAGAACAAAGAAATGTTAATAGAATAGACATGAAGGAGAAGAATTGAAGAATTGATTTCTTATTTATTTTATTTATTTATTTATTTTTTTTTAAATAGTTATTATAAAAAGAATAGTTGTGGTATCTTTACTTTTCGTGGAAATAAAGAGATAAAGAGTGTGTGAGAGAGGGAGAAGAATATATATATATATATATATTCTTAAGATAAAAACAAGAGAAACAGAAAGAAATTTCTGATGCGGAGTGGTTATGAGCTAGTAGAGACAGCAGTAATGAGAGAAGGAATAGAAGACGGGACGAAGCGCAACCACGATACGAAGGTCAGCAAGATAAGAGAAGTTATTAAAGATATTGTCCACCGTTTGGTTTTGGTATGGAAGTGTGGGGGGGTACGGAGAATATAAGAATGGTTGCCGAAACAATCACCCTGGAAAAACTAACCCTTCTCTATTTCTCTTTCTCACTCTCTTTAACGTTTTTCTCCACTACTTCCTGCCCCCTTCCTTTCCTTATTATTTCTTACACTCTCGCCCTCTCTCTGTCTTTCTTATTTCTAAAAACCAGATAACACAGCTCTTCTTATTTAGGTCGTCCTATAGGAATCAGGGGACTTCCTCCATACTACAACCACCACTACCCCCATGGTCGTCTGTTCGTATAGAGACACCGGTCGCGGGGGGAAAAATAGGATTCTCTTTTTTTTTTGTTATCGTCGTCTGCTTCTCCATCGTGTTCCTCAACTGCCGTCCACTAAGTGACTTCCACAACTGGCAACATTTCCAGGTTTATTAACGCACCAACTGCTACAGCATTTCTATCGTTTCATATTATTTAAAAAGGCGAATATATTAAAAAGAAAAGGAAGAGAGAACAGATAATTAAGTTTCACTATCTTATTCATAATATTATGAACATAAAGTTTTAATATTTAAGATTTTTTTTTTTTTACAAAACAAAACGGAAAATTTAAGGACAATATTCTGAGCCAGAATTGGCTACCCCAGGCACCTGTGTGAAAGTGAGCTTGAATGATGTGTAAACAGTTCAGATAGCTAGTTTCATTGACATTTTCCATGATAGCCAGCTCCATTTCGTGGTCATCGACCGCTTTCGGGCCAATGTTCAGGATCAAGTTTACTCATACTCTAACACAAAACCTCCTGATAATGAGCGAACGACCGAAATCGGCCGAAAACCACAAATTGAAGCACAGGTTATCATGGAAAATATCTCTTAATTTTTTCCAGCTCCGCAGAACCCAACTGCAACAACTAGTGAGTTTCTTATTTTAGATTTAAGTAGAAGGGTTGCGAGGAATAATCAAGTACTCCATCGCCAATTTTTATTTTTGTTACTTGAATCTTTTGATGTGAATATACTTATGTTGTGAAGGTATTTATTGGTATGGTGTCAATAATGATTAGTAATGTGGAAAATACGAAATCTGTAATAACGCTACGAGCATATTTTTACTGGATATTTATCACATTATTGCTTATGGACATGGAAGTACATTTTGGCTAAGCCCTTGTAGCTAATGAAAAAGAAAAAGTACAATATTCCTAGAGTGTTTACAAGTATTCAAGTTTCCTTTGAAAGAAGCAATTAAATCGAATAGCAGAGGTTGGACCGTTCTAACAAACACAGTCCTTCGTACACTTCTATTTGATTATATTGTTTGTTATATGGTTATATTGTGGCTGATTACTGGGATATTCTGGGGAGAGTTGATTTAGTTCAATGTAACGGTTTTCTAAACAACAGTATTTCTGAAAAAAAAATCGCAAAATAAAACTGAAAAAACATTTTCACTAAGTTGCTACTTCTGGTGCCTATATAGATTTTTGACCATACCTTATTGTACGATCCCCTGATAGCAATTGAATGACATATCAAGTTTAAACTTCTTCTGATTAACGTGTTCGAACTTTCACAATTTTATAAAAAAACAACCTTTTTCAGACTTTTTCAGGATTCCAAAACCTATATTTCACGAGGAAAACTCAAGGTTCAAACATTTGATAAGATCGCAATTCTTTCTCCCACCAGCAGTAAAAGAGAAAGTAAAAATTACAATATAAAAGACATATAATTAGTTGAGCATACAAACAGTTGTATTAAAAACAATAAACATACAAGAAATGAAACTGAAATTGTTCACTTTACAAGGAAAAGTAAACTGCAGCAGCTTTTCACGAATGTAGAAGATGATACTTTCAAAGGCCAATTAGCTTCAAATGAACAACTTTACACCTGAGTTGGCACCTTATTTTCACTGAGACTTTCTTTAATTAAACTAATACCAAAGTCACTTTAAAATAGCTCTCTATATAGACTTCAATTTACTTATCTTCTTCTCTTCTCAAAGATATATATATATATATATGTATATTTATGCAGTACCAACTTTCAACTTCTTATTTAAAAAAAAAAACAGTATAATTTCAACATTAACATAATATGAGATAAACGATTATCACTTTTATATGTAAACTAAAACGTTAATATTAAAAATAAACCGTGAAACTAACCGTTTTCAAAATGTTAGTTTACTTTCTATTTAGCTTTGTAATGATCTGGCTTTAAATTAGCCATATGAACTTGAGTTTAGCCACTTTATATTGTAGCCAATTGTAGTTTCATATTGTAGCTATTACAATCGAAAAGAAAGTTCCCTTCACGCATTGTTTTTACTTGTAAATCTTACGGATTCTGAGAATGCAACAATAATGATGGCTATAAATAATGTCTATATGGGGGCGAGCTTTTACGTCCAACTTACCGATCTCAGATGTTGTGGAAGGAGGGGGAAAACAAAACATTCTTTACTATATTACATCATTCATAGACCAAAAAATCTAAGGCCAAGACCCGGGAATCGAATCTAATATCACAATGTACCTCAGCTTAGCGCAGTTTTCACGCCACTCACCACTCAGCTTAAATAGTTAGCCTCAAATATTAATTTATTATCCATTTATACACACGCTAAATTCGATTTGATTTCAATCATTTGTTTATAATTAGAAAAAGGAAATATCTGCCAAGAAATGGATACATTACTTTCTCTTATTACATTGTTATTATTGATAAATTTATTTCAGACATGGGATTTTTACTGAGTATATCTCTCCAATAAGAGGAATAATCTAACCCAGAATCACTCAAAAAAAAAAAAAGAACAAGAAGCAATTTATTCGGCAAAATGTTGCAAACAATAAATAAGTCACCTATATATGGAGTTATAGTGCAAAGTTCAATAAAATCCGTTGTTGAGAAAACCACAGAAAACTGAATTAAAAAAAAAAAAATAAAATAAATAGAAACGTTTATACAGTCGCACTTTCGTTCAATAGATTTTTTTTCTTTAAACTTAGATCCTTCAACACTTTTAATTTTTAGTAATATTATATAATGCTAGGCAATCGTATATTAATTGGAAAATGGTAATTTTTCAGGAAAGCCTAATAATGTCATCCTGTTTCAGCGATTTTCCGTTTTTTTTTACTTAGGCTGACAACAAACACATATACTTTGATAAATTGCAATAGTTGACTTCATTGTAATATTTCCTAAGATTTTTCTGAAAAGTTTCAA
Source organism: Triatoma infestans (assembly GCA_011037195.1). Classification (NCBI taxonomy): domain Eukaryota; kingdom Metazoa; phylum Arthropoda; class Insecta; order Hemiptera; family Reduviidae; genus Triatoma; species Triatoma infestans. The sequence goes on along the minus strand of JAAEAF010005130.1, from coordinate 5,036 downwards.
TTTTCCCTTAATATTTAGTTGTCTATAATATTCTATAAAAAGTGGATAGGGGGATAGATATATGAGTTAGGCTTATCTTTAAACTATAATCTCAGGCGCTTTGTTTCAATGTTTGCAGGCAAATGTGTGTAGAAGTAAACTATGTTCTATAAAAGATTACTACCAAGTAAGATTTATTACGTAGATAATCGCTATAAGGCAAAATTTATGGATTGCAATTTATGTTGTTGCTTTTGTTTGTTATGATTAATGTCATTAAATAAATTGGGGGGACAAAAATGAAACGTGGAACATATAAAATTTAATATTTATATTTGTTGTAGCAAAATTAAAAGAAGATAGAGTATCCCAGCTATTATGCAAATTGTAATTGGCGTTGGAAACAAATCACAGGAATTTTGCATTAATTGTTTTTTAGAATGAAATAAAGATCAGAGTAATTGCCTCAATTAATAAAACATTGCTTTAAAGTAAACAAAAGAAAAAAGTATAAGGTATATGTAAAAAGAAGATTTAATTTTGAAAACCATTAGGAGATAAAAATCTGATTTACATGCATTTTTAAACATTTCATATTATCAATGAAGGAAAAATTGAGTAGGAGGAAAGCTTGGAAAAAGGACTTCAAAATTAATGTTAATTGAGTTGCGTGACGGTAAATATCCAATAAGGATATTGTTTGTGTTCTCTTTCAAACAAGTTAGCATTAACATCAGTCACAAAGCTTTACTGCTGCTTGCTTTCTGATGAAGAGATTGCATAATAAACAAATAGCATGGTAAAGTAGGATCCACCTTCTTCTTTTTTTAACATCTAATGCAATAATACTAACCTAAAACGTTATCTCTGAATTTAGTGTACAATCTTTCAATTATTTCAGGAAATGGTGAAGAAAATACACCAGTAATTTAAACGTTTCTAAGTATAATTTAAGAGAAGAATGAATAATCATTAAAATTTATTTTATGAACGGCGTAATAATTAACTATTTCAGGAATTCGCTTTTGTCATTAAACCGAGCCCTAGAGTAACCCCAAACAAGATATACTCGCCACACAAAACTAAGGAATCTCGGTAGTCCAGGAAAATTTGGGAAGCTTGTATCTCTTTGGGTTGGCCAGTTCCTCACCTGCGGAAAATAAAAATCATCTGTCAAAATAAGGTCTTAAAAAATTGAGGACCTCTGTAGATTACAATTTTTTGACGGACGACTAAGTAGTGTGGCTTAAGATCATGAGGCATTGCAAAGATGTTCATCATGCAGATGCTTCATGCAGCTGAAGGATTCCTAGATGGAAAGCAATTTCTGAAAGATTAATTACAGCGAGTTGAATATATTGTGATAGAGGTGAATCAAAAGGAGGATCTATTTGATGAGCAGGATCAGTGAACAAGGATGTGAGTTCAGTTTTGGAAGAAGTGGGAGATTGTGACAGAAAAGGTACAATGAAGAAATGAACAAGTGCCCAAGACGGTGAAAATGTTTCATCTGGTACTCAAATGACTGTACACAAACATAGACTAAACATCAATGTATAAAATACAAGACACAAACAATTAAAATTTAATATATATTATAATCTAATAAATGAAATCATCAAAAAATAACAGCATAAAAGTGGCCAGAAATAATTGTAAATGTAAATAGCATTAAAAATTGGAAATGTAAATTTGAGTTTGTAATTTAAATGTAATTAAAAAGCCAATATAACCTACTTTCTGCACAAATTTAAAGGTCATGTGTTGATTCACAAATTCAAAATCAGGTATATATATAGATTTCATTATTAATAGTGATAATATCACCCATATAAAAAAATAACTTTGATTATCTGTTACATACTATTTCCACAGTTTTCTGGTAACGATTAGGTTCCCTAGTCGAAAGCTAGGAAAAGAAAAATAAAATACGTAAACTCAAGGACGAGTATTTCCATCAATATCCGTAAAACAATTGATCTTCAAAAAGTTCATTCGTATGACGATCGTTCAGTTCGATATGGACAGCGAACCGTCACGAACATTCAGTCATATTCGGAGGAGAATTATGTGCCAATTTACTCAAATTATTTTCTCTGAAATTTTTGAAAAACGACTCATGCTTTTCTTTAATCTTAAATGTTAGATGTGTCAAGGAAATGACTTTATAAAGTTTCGACCTAATAGATATCCGTATTAGGCGATGTTGTCGGTGTTTGATTTCTCTCTAAGATTTTGGGAATTTGGTAAACAACGTAGCTAACATTTTAACATTTTTCTGAAAAATTGATTGCAGGGGGTTCTGGGAGATATGTGACGTTAAATTTCTTTCTACAGTTTAATTTCAGCACAATGGAAGAGGCATAACACTAGATATTTTGCAAATTTGAAATAGTATTTCAAATAAATTTGGAGTTCGAAAAATTTTGGATTCTTACACACCTGATATCATTAACTTGTTTTACAAAATGTCATATTCCGTATTAAGCTTTGTTTCATTCAAATAAAGAGAAAAATATCGTCTCTAAATATATATTCATGAGAGTACTAAGTAAATAAATTTTAGCAGAATGGATTACAACAGAAATTTATCTAGTGAAAAATAAAGTGAACAGTGAGGAAAAAAGAGAACAATGTGAAAACGGCCGGCAATGTGGGGAATACCAGGCAGGGCAGAGAATGGCTGACATTAACCAGGTTTCTACAAAGAAGCCCTAGGATGCATGCAACAGCATGAATGTTTAAACATCTGTTGCCTTTAATTTAATTATTAAAGATGAAGGAGCCGCCGCAGCAGTATGCACGCCTGCGCAAAGTTTCCCAGCTAACAACTCAACTAAATCCAAAGTTGAGAGGAAACAACGTCCTGGAGTGAGACGGAAAATAGTGAAGGGAAAGAGTGAGTAAGTTGTAGAGAGAATATTGGATGTATAACTAAAGGCGGCAGCAACATTAGATCTTCTCACTACATCCATTTTACTCTCTCTCTCTCTCTCTCTCACACACACACACACACACACACACACAAACAAAACACAAGCACAAATAATGCCTTCCCAAACCCGAGGGCGCCATATCGTCATCAGTCTTGGAATAGTATATTCTCATTAGTTTGCCTTAGTGACGAAACCACTAATCTATGTATTAGTGACATCAATGGAAGTTAAATAGGGGCGTCTGATTGATGTGTACAATCAGTAACTCAAACATAGAAACCAATTTGAAGAATGGATAAAAAATATAAAAAAAATCTGGTGTGAAATAGTCACACGACTTTTCTCACTCTAATTACTGCAATTTAAACAAAAATTTTTTTTTTTTTCTAATTGCAACTCTTACAATGTTTAGTTGGGCTGGCCATAACATGGGGGTGGAGATTTCACTTGTATATCGAGCGACCTTAGGTGGCGCGCTCAATGTCAGATAACTAAGAAAGCTTGTGCAAATTTAAATTTAAACTAACTGCCAGATCTGCCAAAGTAAAATCACTTTTTTCACAAAAATCTTACAAATAAAAGTGATATATTCCTATCTATGCAGCAACGATTCCCAGTTTAAAGAAAGAAGATCGTTGTAACCGTTTTCCAAAAAATGCAAAAAACTCAAAAATCTTTTTGTAAAATCGCATTTCCGGTAAACCGATTTTTTCAAATTTGGAATTCTATCCAGGCTTTTAATGTGTATTAATATTATATAGGTGATAAAACCAAATATTATTCTAAACTGTACTTTAGACAACGCTACTTCTCGGGAATTTATGTCAGATAAAAGTGATAGGTATTATTTATGTGAGCAGATAGTATAAGAAGTTAAGGGAAAATCGCGAAAAAATGGAAAATCCATTCAGTTGAGTCGCAATTTCGGTCGATATTGGTCGGTGGCTTGGTGGTCCAAGACGCTGCAGAAGGGGGCGGCAGAAAGGTTGAGTGGGATCCAAAGGCAAGGCATGCTTGGGTTACACGGGGGCCATGAAAACCACCCCGACTGCGGCGATGGAAGTCCTCCTTAGTTTACTACCACTATATATCCTCGTTCGAGGCGAAGCCAGATTGGGAACTCATAGGCTCTTGCAGGGGCTGCCCTCCATCACCTCTAGGCATGATCGTAGTTACCACAGATAGATTGAGAAAATTAAGGCTGACCATCTTCTTGGCATGCCAACCGACAGAATGGCTCCTAGGTATCACTTCGAAAGGCCAAATTGTCCTACCGAGCAGAGGCGATTGGGACTGTGACCCCCTCTGCCCGGTAACTCGGTCTGGTATACTGACGGATCCGAGTGGGGTCGGAGCTGGGGTCTTTGGGGGCAAGCCTAAAGTTAAGATCAAGGCCAGCGCCTAGGGAAGTACGCCACGGTCTTTCAGGCTGAAGTCGTGGCGTTACATCTCTGCGCTAAGGAGATAATAAGGCAAAGCTTAGTGGGTAGGAGAGTGGCCATATACTCCGATAATCAGGCAGCTTTGAAAGCACTTTCTTCACATCAAACAGTCCCAAGACTGGTGTGGGACAACAGCCTAACTGCCCTAACCGAGGTGGGTGCTCGGAACAAACTGACACTCGCCTGGGTGCCGGGACATGCGGGGTTTCTGGGCAATAAAAGGGCGGATGCCCTAGCGAGGGAGGGTTTGCAGGATACCTTCATAGGCCCCGAACCCTTTGGCGGCTTGTCCAGTAGGCTAATTCAAACTTCTATCAAAGGTTGGATAGAAGAACAGCGTCTGCTTTGGTGGCAGAGAACACCAGGACAGAGGCAGGCAAAACTCTTTATCAAGAGAAATTTGCCTAAATTCATCAGGGATCTACTGAGCCATTGCCGAATGGATATAAGGCTAACAGTGGATCTAAGGCTGAGGAAGAGACCCCGGTGCACATCCTTTGCGAGTGTCTTCAATTGGGAACAGGCAATCCCGAAGCTATGAGCTTCATGACGGAGCCGCTTGCTCTCAGCTTTGCTAGGTCTGATTAGGAGGGCGAAGCTGGGGCATGTGCTATAATCTTAGAGGATCCACAAAAACCTCGTTTTGTAGGTCGCAGTGGAATGAGGCCCGTTCCCCCCA